>WEKX01022111.1:98098-153731 GCA_013390025.1 Pitta sordida | reverse complement strand
CAGCCCAAACCCTGTGCTGCTTCCCCCACCTCCGACCCCGGTGATCGTGCCTGCCCTGGCACGGGCGCGGGGTTTGGGCTGTGGGAGTGTGGTTGCAGCAGCCCGGAGAAGCCCACAGATACTTGGGGGGGGGGGCAGTCTTCCGAGTCAGAGGGGACTCAGAAACAGTTCCCTTTGCTCCCCCGTGCTCAGAGAGCCCGAGGGGAGAAGCAGAAAAGTGTCTACAGTGCTCCAGAGCGCCGGGAGGTGGGGCAATGGGTGTGGCCTGCATGCGTATTAATGACCTGCACTTCTTTGAGAGTTTGGCTTTTTGCAAGGCCTGTGGCATGACCCGTTCCTTGCAAATGAAGGGGTATAACTGTAGTTCTGTTTTAAACATTTTACACAAAACAGGGACAGTTCCCATCCTTACTGCATGGCTCTTTGGATGAGGACTGGTGACCGTGAACTGGTATTAACACATGGTGATTAGATAGATAACCCTTCATTCACCTCTTGTACACAAACCATTTCAAAGAGTAATAAGGAGTAAGTAGAAACTGGAACAAAGTAAGAAATCAGAGTTCCAAAGTTATTTTGATTTGACAAGCTAAGATAACAAACTCTGGGCAAAAAGAAAACCCAAATGCTCCAAAATACTAGCATAAACACATATCAGAGTATATAAAGGGCTAGTCTACAGTGACACAGGGAAAGAAGCAGATCAGCATCCCATTTGGGGACATTGGCTGCAAACAGAAGCTTCTATTTGTTGCCACATCAAAGTCAATATACAAGGTGTGATATGCAACACCTAGCCCAAACTTCTGCACCTGCAGCACCTAGTTTCAGCTGGGATAGAGTGAATATCTTCTCAGTAGCTGGTACAGTGCTGTGTTTTGATTTCAGTATGACAAAAATGTTGGTAACACATTGATGTTTTGGATTTTGCTAAGTTGTATTTATCTTGAGGGCTTTTTTTATTTCTCTGTGTGTGTGTTGCATGCTCTGCCAGTGAAGAGGTACACAAAAAAAAAAATGTTAATGAGACATTCAGCTTATTCGAGTACCACTAGTGTCTGTCAGCTTATGGAATTCCCAACTTCCATGAAAAAGACAGAAGTTGCTGCGGTAGTTTGTCGAGGAAATAATGGCAGACTGCTCATTACCCAGGTCAGCACCCAGGAAATTCAACATTTTTAACTTCGCACCTAGAAAAAAATTATTCAGAAAAGTAAAACAGAAATGTCTAAATAGCAGTGGGTTATCAGTTGCTGCAAATACCATATTCAAACGAAACAGTAAATAAACAGAGTTCAGACACGCCAACATCAGTGGCATGCATAGTTTTTACACCAAATAACCCCTTGAAATAAATGCAAGTTTATTCTCAACACAAAGAACACATTATTAAACAATTGCAGAGAATAATCAAGATTTCAAAATGCCAGAAGAGTGCAAAAAAAGCAAAGAATGAGTTACAGTCACACAGGTCTGAAGGAAAAGACACCATTTTCTCTACCAAAATGGAAGCTGTCTGTCATTTAAAAAAAGGCATGGAGATTGTCATGCAGAAGAAGGAAAGAATGATGGAATATCGAGTCTAAATCTAGCCACAATTATTATTGCTGCAGCATACATGCTTCATTCATGGGTTGAAATGAACCCCTAAATCACTCAATTCTTTAAAAACACAATATCATATCTTGTACACACACATCTCAGGAGTTTGGGCACAAAGAATTTTTTTAATCTTATTGGTATTCTATGAATGTACCCTTCAAGTTTATGGAAGGGTTGCTAAAAGACAGTTTCTATTGACAAAACCCAAAAGAATTCTTAGGTAACACAGACTGGTTGGAATGGAAACCTAATTAGAGAAAAAGACTTTGTGTGACACCTGGCTGAAAGTCTCACCCATTCATTCAGGTAAAGCAGTCTGACAGTCTTCTTCCTGACAATGATGCACACATTTGCAGAACAAGTAGAACAAGCTGCTTCCATCCAAAATCCTGGCTGTGAGAACAAGGGTTTTTGTGGACCTGGCAGTGTATAAAGGTTGCAGAAGGTCTTCATGATTCAAAATATTTTTTCGAAGGACTTGTTGGTCCTCAAAATCGTGAAATTATTAAAGAAGACTTCACTTCAGTGCCAGCAGGAGAGCTAAAGATTATGCTCAGGTCTGGTTCTTACACTTCTTTGAGAAAGCAAAATTGGACTGTCTGGAGTATATTCACTGACAGACTTTTTTTTCTGCCATCATGAATGAGGATAACATTCCTGAGAAGAATTCGTATGCGAGGAAAATCTTTGCTCCATTTATCTATTTTTTTTCCAAGGTCAGGAGTTTGTTGCTTAGATATAACCAAATTAACAATCTAGCCTTACAGTTCTTAGTTGACAAAATACGAAACTTGCAAATTTCTCAGGATCTAAGACTCCCCATAACAACAAAGACAGTGTGCCTACCCACAGAACATCTCTCCAGTGTCCCAGGAGAAAGACATCTAATGAATGAACATTTAGAGGAAGTTCCTTTGTTACAGAAGAATTCTGGTCTTTGCAAATACGTAGTAGAATCTAATATAGAGATGCCATGTGATATGAAACAAAGGAGAATCTGGCCTCATTGAGAACTAATGACACCTGGAAGAAAAGAAAAATACAGGAAGGAAGAGAAAGCATAAACTTAACGTGGAGGATAGGTTAAGGGAGGACAGTAAAAGAAAGATTTTCATGTGTGGCTATAGGCTTATCACACAGCCTAAAACAACCTGGTGATCTTGGATCAGATCACCTTGGATCACCTTGGATCTTCTCTGATCCAAGAAACTAAAGAAAAGTCAAGAAGTAGGCAATACAGTGTCTTTAACATGCTCAGCATGAATAAGGGAATACAAAACCTGTTTTTTTCCAAATGAAGGAACTGAGGTTCATGCACCATCCCTCCCAAATAGGCACAAGGGTGAATGCTCAAAGAAGCTGCTTTTAGAGCCAACAGAAGGCACTGACCATCTTTCTGCAACTTTCCACCATCTTCCACATATCTGTCTTCAGTGACAACAGTGTTGTCAAAAACTCCTAGGCACGGAATCTTTCATTCTCTATTTGTAATCTGGTTATCTGCTAGCCTCTCTCTCAACTTCTCAATGGGAAGTGAAAGTCCTGTTGACTCCCTGCTACCCACACTGATGCACAGACGCAGCAGTTGCTTCCCTTTTCCCACCATGACTTTTATTTGTGTTACAGAAAGATAAAATTTAGAAAAATGCTGGGAAATGAAAGAGGTCAGGAAGCAGAAACATCAGGAGAGGAAGACCAAGATTTTTACCAGTATTAGAGTATCAAAAGGATAAAACAGCAAAATGATTGCTGGTGGTGAGACATGATGGGAGACAATGTCCCCAAGGATTTTGTACAGGAGCAAACACAAAGGATGGGAAACAATGGAGACGAAGGTGAAGAGATGATGAAAATGTGGGAGAAAAATGGAATAGTGAGGAAAGAAAATGTGAAAGTGATATGAAGGGAAAAAAGAGATTAGATAATGGGAAAAAAGAAAAATAGGATAAACTATTTAAATTACATAATAGGATAGGCAAAAGAGTATGAAAGGAAAGAACTAAGAAACGGAAGCTTTAAAAGCAGCAACAAAATAGCAAGCTGGTATTTTTTTAGGGAATGAATACATATGGCACATATTTCATTCTACAGCGTCTAAAGGTGCATGGAGGTGATGCTCAGTAATCCTCAATTTGTGTCAAGATCATAATTTCTCAGTAATATCCATGGGAGAAAAATAAAAACCAAGAAGTTTTCAAGATGCTCACTAGCATTTGTTTAAGGGCTATCTCCAGAGCAACCAGAAAGGAAGGCAAAAATCAGTCACCATATAACCACATTCCCCTAAGAAACCAGCAAGGTAACAGTTTCTAACAACGTATTCAGACAGCAGTACCACTGAATAATTAAGGACTAAAATGAGATACATATCAAATAATGAAGTTGGTCAGGTTTTGATCAAGTTCCAGCAAATCAAGTTCCAGTTCAATCTACTTGTCAAAGTCACGGGTGTTTGACAACTCAGCCCTCACACACACAGCTCCCTGCTTCAGGCTCCTCCAGATCATAACACGTCATCTAGAGAAAGACTGGGAAAAGTAAAGCTCAGAAGAGTTGCCAGCAAAGAAATTCTGGGGAAATTGTGAATAAAAGGGCTCAGTGAACAGCGGAGGGAAAAAAAAAAGATAAAATTATTTACATGCCAGTATCTTCTGTATCTTGGAGGTGCAGTATAAACAACGTATAAGAAACGCTTCTGAACCAGTTTCTTTCCACGATTTTTCTCAATTTAAAAAAAAAATCTTTAACTTTTATTTTAAGTGGGCTAGCCTTGCCAGGCTCTTCAAAATTTCTTCAGAATTTCTTGCAAAGATTTGAAGAATAAGCTTTCTACAAAAAGCATCTATTTAAAAGGGGCCTACTTATGGCTGGATCAGAGTTTACCAATATTACACAGAGAATGGAGCACCATTAAATCCACCAATCTGCTTCCATAATGCAACCAACACATTGGGAAACTGCATTGTCTCTTTTCTCAAACAGATGAACTGAACAGTAAAGCAGGAGGAATGAGCAGAGCAATGTNAGCCTCCTCTTCTCCAGACTGAACAGTCCCAGTTCCTGTAGTTGGTCCTCATAGGGCCTGCCCTCCAGTCCCTTCACCATCCTCGTTGCCCTTCTCTGCACCCTCTCAAGCAGCTCAACATCCCTTTTAAACTGGGGAGCCCAGAACTGCACACAGTACTCAAGATGGGGTCTGACCAGCGCTGTGTACAGGGGAAGGACAACCTCCCTGGACCGACTGACCACACTGTTCCTGATGCAGGCCAGGATGCCATTGGCCTTCTTAGCCACCTGGGCACACTGCTGGCTCATATTGAGTTTCCTATCAATCAGTACACCTAAGTCTCTCTCCACTTCACTAGTCTCGAGCCACTCCTCCCCCAGCCGATAGCGGTGCATGGGGTTGTTATGGCCGAAGTTTAATTATTTACATGCCAGTATCTTCTGTATCTTGGAGGTGCAGTATAAACAACGTATAAGAAACGCTTCTGAACCAGTTTCTTTCCACGATTTTTCTCAATTTAAAAAAAAAATCTTTAACTTTTAAGTGGGCTAGCCTTGCCAGGCTCTTCAAAATTTCTTCAGAATTTCTTGCAAAGATTTGAAGAATAAGCTTTCTACAAAAAGCATCTATTTAAAAGGGGCCTACTTATGGCTGGATCAGAGTTTACCAATATTACACAGAGAATGGAGCACCATTAAATCCACCAATCTGCTTCCATAATGCAACCAACACATTGGGAAACTGCATTGTCTCTTTTCTCAAACAGATGAACTGAACAGTAAAGCAGGAGGAATGAGCAGAGCAATGTCTCAAGGGATAGCTAAACAAAACTGTTGCACTACAGCATACAGAAGGAAACTTAATGTTCACTTCCCTCACCAAAACAAAATGGAAAGTGTGAGAGAAAATGCTACTTTAACTCAGCTATGGCACACTACCAACAGACAGACTACTGGGACTTCAGAAATACACACAATATTCTCGTAGAATACAGTTCAAAGCCATATTTCATGACTGATACATACTTCACAGCTTTTATTATTTTCAATTTCACAAAAGACCTGCCTAACACTGGTCTGCATTCTTTACCAGCTTCACTCCTATAGGAAAAATTACCATCTCAATTCTACCTGTAACATGTTCTATCCACAGGTTCACAGGTTATTCTGAGTTGGAAGGGACCCACAGGATCATCTAGTCCAACTCACAAGTGAACACCCACCCAAGGATCAGGCCCACAAGCGTGGAAGCACGGGCACCACGAGNTCTGCCCAGTGCCGAGTACAGGGGAAGGATAACTTCCCTAGTCTGACTGATCACACTGTTCCTAATACAGGCCAGGATGCCATTGGCCCTCTTAGCCACCTGGGCACACTACTGATTCCACTCCACTATCTTCAAATTACACATTTCCAAATCTCTAAAGACAAAAGAATTGCCCAAGTCCAGCAATCCAGAAAATGTTCTTCAATCTTTCAAATATTCTTTTGAGATTGAAATCAGCCTACTTTTCATTTTTGCCACTGTATGTCACCATTTGTGAATGATGTTTTTTCTCATTTAGTTGATGGTCAGTAAATTCTGTGAGTGAGTCATTAGAAAAACCACGAAGCTGGTCAAAAGCTTTCATGACACATCCTTCTGAAGAGCCTCTCTGAAACTTTCATATATTAATCTCACTGCCCTTTGATTGCTGGTTTCACAGATTAGCACTATCAGTGAACTAAATGCTGTGCTCAAGTTAAAGGCTAAACATGAAGGTAACTTAAAAAATGTTTCGGCAATTTGAGAAGTGCTTCGGCAACTTGTAAAAGGAAGCATCATACTGATGTTCAAAGTGCTTTCTTTCATTTTACTCAAACCCTCCACTTTCTTACAGAATTCTATTTGAAGTCAAACATGAAAAGACATTTTTCCACTTTCATTGTTCATAGCCTAAGGAAAGGACAAGATGAGAAGAAAATGTTATCAACTGTTCTTTCATCACTTACCGTTTCGAACTTATTTACCACTTTTTGCAACCAAAGATACATTACAAAGACTGTTCTTCATAACTGGAAACGGCTTCTTTCTCCTAACTGAAGAAACCTGGCTACACTCTTCCTAGCTGCTTGTAGCCCAACACACTCTTTCAGTTCATTTTCTATGACACCAGAAACATTCAAGAATTGAGTAATTTCCAGTTCTGCTCTTATGCTAAAATTGATTAACATTCTTAGGGGACTACAGAAAAGTAGATTAGGAGCTTTCTACCTGAGGAACAATTTTATCATACTGAAATGTTAGGAAAACAGGGAAAACAGAATGATGTTATCAGTGACTGGAAACTCCAGTTGTTGGCCAAAGCTTTACGCCATCTCACCTCTAATTCTGGCAATGCATTAACAGTAACAAAGCTGTATCTACTTGCATGACACTATCTGGAACACAAGAAGAACTCATGTATCAGTACAGAGTTGTGTCTCAGGAAAAGGAAACTCAGTAAAGACTTCAAATTGCTAGGCTGTAAGCAAATATATCTTCCCATAAAGCAATGCCAGGCTCGTGTTGTCTGCTAGTAACCTAGACATCTAAGTAATGTATACTGTATCTAAATGCAGGAAAAAATGAATTGAGGCATAGTCTGCCTTGTTTCACTGCCCGACAATGCAAAGTCTGAGATTGTCTGCATTTCTTTGTTTGTCTACAACAGAGAAAGTTAAAGGCTCTGCTATTTTCTGCAATAAGGAAGTAAACCAAGATAATTAAACATGGTAAACAGAAAGACCTTTGTCGTTCACTGATTTTCTGTAAGAAAGTTAAGAGCCTTTAATTTCTGCCCTTTCTCTAAAGAAACAACCTGTACATGTGCAAACAAAGGAGTTCCACTGAACCCCTCTAAAAAGGATGCTAACAATACAGATACTCAGAGGAGTCAGGAGCATTCTGACTTCCTAACTTGACCCAGTGGCCTCTGTTAAAGACCACCAAGAGGCAATCACTTTACCTTTCAGCCTCATTTTTGCTGACAGAATGCCAGGAGTACTGATATCCCTACAGGATTGTCTGACATTCTGCTTCTATCTTGTGAAAAAGTTTTAACATATAAAGCTATATAAACCACTTTAAATGGCTATTACCAGTACAACAGTGTATGAAAGACTGATGGAGAAAAATAAAAAAAATACCATTATTTTTAAGAAACAGGATCCATGCAGAAATCAATTCTTTCTCATAATAATACAATTCTTAAAAAATGTATAGCAATACCTGCTGGTGTCTCTGCCGCCTCATTTGGGCAACCTGAGACATCATGATTTGACGATCCAGTAACTCCATTCTCTGCTGCCTCTGAATGTCAACTGTTGCTCCCATTCCCACTCGAACTTCATTCGTTGGTTCCGCAGATGAGAAGAGTGGTTCAAGAGTCCAAGAAAATACCTTTGCTACCCATCTGGGTACACAAAGAATTCGATGAACTTTTAATACACTGCTACTGTAGCAAATTCCAGACATCTAAAACCAAAAATGAAATGTTAAAAAAACCCTCAAACCCAAAAAACTTTTCACTTTGTATTTGTCTGCAGGTAACAGTTGTCCTTTCTGTTTTTTAAAGCACTTTTTACTGTATTTACCCAGAGTTCTCAGTGAGGAATAAGAGAATGAACAGGGGATTTCTTTACCTCCAACTTCCTCACAACTACAGACTATTAGTTTTTTAAATCCGTGTACAGCATTGCCCATGACTCATGAAGTTGCCTGGGGTTTTTTTCTTTCAGAATTAGAGCCCAAACCATGTGAGCCTTTCTCAAACTGCTCAAAATTCAAATAAAATTTTCATTTCTAGTAAAGGAACTGGTCAGGGCATGCTGCATGCTGACCTCAGAGAATAAAGGTTGCTCTTGAGGACACCGAAACACTGTAGACATTCCTTCAAAAATACCCAATATTCCTTAAGGCTTCTATCCCCCCCAACAGAGTCTCCGCTTCCAGTAAAAATTAAAGCAAATCAGTGGATTTGAAACTAAAAATATGCACAGACTTATTCCAAAAGAAGCTCATCTACCTTCTAGCATAATTTTTTAAAAAAGGTGTAAAAACCAGTGCATTAAAAACTGTGATATCAAAAAAACCGTTTTTTGTGAGGCCCCTCTCCCACCTGTACGAAAAATACCCACTCTCAGTTTCATTATTGTCTTAGGGCTCGATTTCCCTTCAGATTCAGCAGGAGAAAGAGAAATTCATGTGCCCCATACATGACCTACAGTCATCACTCAGCCAATACTTTGAATCTTGCCAGGAAGCCCAAGCACTTGAGCCCAAAGCGGTGCAGTCTGCATTCTGCTTTGTGCCACATTTTGTATTAGTGACTATTTACTGTCTGGTATGCCACAAGAATTGTGCTGTGACTGCAGAGTAAAATGAACAGGAAGAGGTATGAACCTCAAATAATTCGTAAACATACCCCAGAAATGCAATTATGCTAGAAGCAGTTTAGGAACTCCACCTAAGGAGTATTTATTTATTTGGGGATATTTATTGTATCTCACTGACAGACATTTATATAAAGATACTAAATACACCACTACATATACAAAGGGAGACCACAGAGGAAAATGTAGTATTTTTTGTGAGGGGGGATATTTTTCAGATTATTTAGAAGGTTGTTGTTGATTATCCAATGAGATAATGAGACTTTTAGCAAAAACACATTCTACTTTGGGAAACACTGATTTTTATTTTATTTTACTTTCATTTCATGATTTTTCTCAGGGTAGGATGTAACATGAAATACAGGCTGCCATTCTAAAATAACAGCTTTAAATTGCTCTTAATCCCTTCAATCTTTTTGTGCTATGAGAAAGGAGGTAAATGTGATAAGAGTAAGGCCATAATCACATCAAAAGGAATATTGTCTTTAACAAAAGTTTTCTACATTCAAAGAAAGGTCCTAAATGGATCCCAGGAATGATAGGGCACTGAAACAGAAGCTTCTTTATGACTTCAGAATTTCTTTCCTCAGCTCTAGTGAAACTGTTCCAGGTGGCTGTAAGCTCATGACTAAAACTCTTGTACATCAACTGAAAACTAAGACAGAATTCTAATTGCCAAATAATAAGAGGAACATTCATATAACTCCTGCAATCCATCTGCTTTTGGTATGTAGTACTCCATGTATCTACCCAGGAAGAAGGTCCCTCAGAAGCTAACCACCTGGTCCTGAGAGGGCTATGTAGATAACCTAGACTGTATGATAATCAGAAAGGTTCTTTTTTGGGAGCAAGAATTACTGAAGCAGGTTGCAAATATGTATTGCATACACATGTAATCTGATGATTTCTTAGATGCAAAATGCACAAGCAGCACCAGAACCTACGAATTATCTTCCTTCCTCCCACCTCGTTAGTTGTAGGTAGCATTGCTCCTGATTGTACAGGCAGGGAAAGAACTCCCATGCTGAATACTTTGTCCAATATCACACCAGCATTCCCTCACTTCTTTCAAATATCCCTCCCAAATACTGATCTCTGCTCACTGCTATTACTTACAGTCCTTTGTTCAAGTCTAATGTTTTCAAGGCACCCTGAATCCTGAATGAGTTCAAAAAGTCACAAGAAAAAAAACAAAGCAAGTGGTGATAGGAAAATCTACATCTCCCTGAACATATGACAAATCTTGACACGTGCCTGAACATAGTAACCACAATCATGCTTTCATCAACTCAAGATAGAAAATACAGCAAAAAGATAGCACCAGCACATCTTTACTGTCAGTACTTTGGAACTTGTTTGGCTCAGAAGGGAAGGCATACTGCATGCACCAACTAGTATTTGCATCAGTGAAAGCATTCTCCTATTTTTCTAAGTAGAGATGGATAGTCAAAGAATCATTCAGGTGGGAAAAGACCAGCAGTGCCAAGTCCACCACTGTATCATGTCCTTAAGTGCTCAATCTACACCTCTTTTCAGTACCTACAGGGATGGTGACAACCTCTTTCTGCCCTAGACAGCCTGCTTCAGTGCTTGACAAACCTTTGGGTGAATATGTTTTTCCTAATAGTCAATCTAAACCTCCCCTAGCACAACTTAAGGATACCTTCACTTGTCTTGTCTGGGAAAACAGGTTAACCTCTACATTATTACAATTTTCCTTTAGGTAGTTGTAGAGAGAAGTAATTCCAGAGCATTTCATCAGAAGAAGCGGCTTTACAAGGCTAAAAGTTTATGGACACTGCTAAAACAGAGAATGTCACCCAGCACTGCACGTGAGACTCAGACACATAGTAGTTCCTACCTGCCTTCATACCTTTACTGAGGACACTGGAATAGAATGTCTGGTCTACAGCCAATGCACCAGTGGACTATCTTCTCTCCCCTTGCTGCTTCTCGATAGTAGACTAGTGTCTTGCCCCTCCTTTTCCTGTCTTGGACACAGAAACTCCTTGCATAACCCAAACATGTGGACTTCAGTCGTCACAGAGCAGAAAGTGTGTAAGTCTGGTATTATAAATTTCACAATAAAATCTAAAATACAAAGCCCCATGTCAAGGAACAAGACAAAAGTGTGTGGGAATAGCAGAAGAGAAGTGTATCTTGTACTGTGGAGAAGTAATTGCTCAGAGCAATCATGTGAGACTGCAATTCCTCACAATTGTAAAGGAAGGAAAGCGCCAAGAGTACACTGGTGATCCACCTTGTTACCTCCACATCTCTCAGAATTTCCTCCCCTTCCTCCCTCCCTTGATTTCCTACTCCAAATATAAAGCCATTAGATGGAAGTACAAGAAATGTTAGAACACTGTGCTCAGTTTTAGAAACTTTTCAAGACTTTTCATCTAGTGAGGAAGAGATACCTATTTGCGTATTTCCAATAAACCCAGAATGTAGACATTTGTAGTTAAAATAGGTCTTGTGATTCAGTCTAGTTCAGTGTCACACTCTCATCTTAATGTCAAGTATTTCCAAGGAACTTCCTCTTTAGCTGGTTCATGTGCAGAACTTGATAGAGATCATTAAAAATTACACAACCTTTGAAAGCTGAAAGCAACTTTATATACCATTTTTTATTTTACATTGAGTGAATTTCTAGTGTTTCAAAAAACAAAGCAACATTGTTTATTCAATGCAGATTACCTCATATCCCAACTTCAGCACAGTACATCAGATTAAAGGGCTATTTCACCCAAACAGAGGAGACTCCACTGTATTTTAGACTCTAAAAAATCACCACAGAAAGACATTGTGGTAATGTTCACACTGTTAGAACAGAGAATTTTTGGCTGGCAAGGTGAGATGCATCTTAGTTGTTTTCTGTTAGTCACATGGTCATAACTTACAACCTCATCGGCAGCACCGTGCTAAACACAGGAAATGGGAGTATGTTGGAAACTGTGTGGCACACGGCAGAAAAAAAGTGTGATCATATTTTTTCAGTTTCTTAACACCCTGGCTTACTACTGGTCCTTCACATGGAGTTTTCTAACCTCCTCCTACCCCTGTATAAAGTCCAACTTGCTTTCCTCTTCCCTTGTGTTCTTCCACAGCTGTATACTTTTTAGAAAAAAGAAGTAGCTGTAGTTTCACTGTTACATTACATAAACCAAACATGGAAGCTCTCCAGTATTTTACACGGCAAAGATACATATGTTCCACTACTACCTCAGACACTTAAAATCACTGTATGTATTAACACTAGAAAAGGAAATAAAACAGAAAAACATGTAGGCAGAGTAGTGTAGAAAATGATGTTGGAATTTTTTTTGCTTAATTGTTAAAACTTGACAGCAAATAATTCCGTCTTTTGTTCTGAGAAATTTAAATATATTCATATGTATTCAAGACGTGGCTATTTTCAGATATCAAGAAACTGAAAGCAAAGAGCAATTTTCTTAAGGTGAAGTGACATTTTTATACCTATTTTACCTGCTTAATCCTTGGTAAAAGGCCAGCACAGGGCTGGAGCTTGTGTCAAGATTCTGTAGTTGCCTTGATTAGAGATCAAACCAAGAGGGATTGTGTGAAAACCACCCAACGGTACAGATGTTACAAATGTAACACCACAGATTATTTTGTTCAGGTTTTCCTTTGCAGATATAGTTACAAATACACTAAACAGCCTTTTGCAATAGCTAGCTTGAAATAAAACTAAGATTATAATGATTCTAAACTAATTGTCTTCAATTTCATTCCCAGATGACTGGGCTCATGAATTTCCCAGATAACTTGAAATTTTTTCTTCAGAGTTCATCAATGCTACCCTTCATTGGTCAGGTACAATCATGATAAGCTCTCAAACACTGGGTATGTGGAAGCACGACTGGCACGACTGCCATTTCAGCACAGCACAGCTATTCCTAACTTGTACTTGTGACCTAAGGGTAGGTTCCCTTGGGTTCCTGCTAGCATTCCAAGAGCCTGAGAGAAGCGGGACTGGTTGGCCTGGAGAAGAGACTAAGAAGAGACTAAGGGGGACTTTATCCAAGACATAAATGTCTGAAAGGAAATAATGAAGATGATGGAGGCAGGCTCTGCTCAGTGGGGCCCAGTGACAGGACCAGAGGCAATGGGAACAAACTGAAACACCCGAGGCTCCCTCTGGAGACGAGGATGCTTTTTCACTGTGAGGGTGATCAAACACTAGCACAGGTTGCCCCGGGAAGTGGTAGAGCCTCCATCCTTGGAGATACTCAAAAGCCATCTGAACATGGTCCTGGGGCAAGCTGCTCTGGGTAGCCCCTGCCTGAGCAGTGAGGTTGGACCAGATGTTACCCTCAGTGGTCCTGTGAACTCTCTGAGTACCTGCTCTCAGGTGGGTAGTTCTATCAGCAAAGGGGAATCACATCAGTTACACACAAAATACATGGTTTTATTTAGGAGTGTACTTAAGAAAAGGCAGACTTTTTAATAAGTGAGTAGTCTCACTGATACTGTATTAGCAATACTACTGATATAAATATTGTAACACCAATGTCAAATATTCAGAAACAAACTAGATGCAACATTTAACTAACATTTACCTGAATCACCACATGTAATCACACAGCTACAAAGAGTTTGAGGAATATTATACATAAAAACCTACATAAGACTAAATGTGGATGACTGATGGATGTCCAGAATAACTATAAGATGAAGGAGGATGCATAGCAGGACATGAATGTGGAGGTAACTGCATACATTAACAGACTCTGACCAACGAGTCATACTCAATACTAATTTTAAGTATGCAGAAGGGATGATATTTTNCTTAAAATCACTGTATGTATTAACACTAGAAAAGGAAATAAAACAGAAAAACATGTAGGCAGAGTAGTGTAGAAAATGATGTTGGAATTTTTTTTGCTTAATTGTTAAAACTTGACAGCAAATAATTCCATCTTTTGTTCTGAGAAATTTAAATATATTCATATGTATTCAAGACGTGGCTATTTTCAGATATCAAGAAACTGAAAGCAAAGAGCAATTTTCTTAAGGTGAAGTGACATTTTTATACCTATTTTACCTGCTTAATCCTTGGTAAAAGGCCAGCACAGGGCTGGAGCTTGTGTCAAGATTCTGTAGTTGCCTTGATTAGAGATCAAACCAAGAGGGATTGTGTGAAAACCACCCAACGGTACAGATGTTACAAATGTAACACCACAGATTATTTTGTTCGGGTTTTCCTTTGCAGATATAGTTACAAATACACTAAACAGCCTTTTGCAATAGCTAGCTTGAAATAAAACTAAGATTATAATGATTCTAAACTAATTGTCTTCAATTTCATTCCCAGATGACTGGGCTCATGAATTTCCCAGATAACTTGAAATTTTTTCTTCAGAGTTCATCAATGCTACCCTTCATTGGTCAGGTACAATCATGATAAGCTCTCAAACACTGGGTATGTGGAAGCACGACTGGCACGACTGCCATTTCAGCACAGCACAGCTATTCCTAACTTGTACTTGTGACCTAAGGGTAGGTTCCCTTGGGTTCCTGCTAGCATTCCAAGAGCCTGAGAGAAGCGGGACTGGTTGGCCTGGAGAAGAGACTAAGAAGAGACTAAGGGGGACTTTATCCAAGACATAAATGTCTGAAAGGAAATAATGAAGATGATGGAGGCAGGCTCTGCTCAGTGGGGCCCAGTGACAGGACCAGAGGCAATGGGAACAAACTGAAACACCCGAGGCTCCCTCTGGAGACGAGGATGCTTTTTCACTGTGAGGGTGATCAAACACTAGCACAGGTTGCCCCGGGAAGTGGTAGAGCCTCCATCCTTGGAGATACTCAAAAGCCATCTGGACATGGTCCTGGGGCAAGCTGCTCTGGGTAGCCCCTGCCTGAGCAGTGAGGTTGGACCAGATGTTACCCACAGTGGTTCTGTGAACTCTCTGAGTACCTGCTCTCAGGTGGGTAGTTCTATCAGCAAAGGGGAATCACATCAGTTACACACAAAATACATGGTTTTATTTAGGAGTGTACTTAAGAAAAGGCAGACTTTTTAATAAGTGAGTAGTCTCACTGATACTGTATTAGCAATACTACTGATATAAATATTGTAACACCAATGTCAAATATTCAGAAACAAACTAGATGCAACATTTAACTAACATTTACCTGAATTACCACATGTAATCACACAGCTACAAAGAGTTTGAGGAATATTATACATAAAAACCTACATAAGACTAAATGTGGATGACTGATGGATGTCCAGAATAACTATAAGATGAAGGAGGATGCATAGCAGGACATGAATGTGGAGGTAACTGCATACATTAACAGACTCTGACCAAAGAGTCATACTCAATACTAATTGTAAGTATGCAGAAGGGATGATATTTTAAGTGTGAATACTGTACTGTGGGGTAATACAAATGTTTCTGCATTCCCTTCAAAACATTTTTAGAACAAAGAATCCAGTATGAACTGTTCAAGATCACTCAAGAAAGATGTGGAAGAGGAAGAACAACAACGAGAAAACCAACAATTCTTAGGTCTGACCAGATATTAACTACATAATGTCATTTTTAAGACAAGAAGTACAAAACCCGAAAGTATAGTTTTATTATTTTGCTCTCCAGCTAAATTACATTTTATTCTATAAATGCCAAACCTGAAGGTCAGGAACTCACTATACAAAAACACCTCAACTGAATAAATTTCTGGATAGATAAAGTTTCTAACAAACAGAACTCAAAAAAGTACACTCAGGAGTGTTTAACAACAGGTATCTGTAGTCTATGTAAATCTGTGTTAGCAACTTCCAAATTATGAATAATAACTAAGGCACTCAAAAACCATAACTGAAATTAAAACTGTGCAGTCAACTATGCCTGAAGTTTCTATCCTAAACTTAAGCCGTTAAGGTAAGTGCTCTAAATTATGGATTCTCTACATTTTCCAATATCTAAATATTGGAAAAAAGCACAACTTTTCATACAACCTGAGAAAAGCAAAACACTGCGTAGCACAGAAACAATGCAGAAGACTGTTGCATTTGGCTCAGTGAAATCTCCAAGGTAATCACAGTTTTAGAACTTTTCTATTTCCATTTCCTAAGTCTTGCACTCAGCTCTACACAAATCCAAGGCAGCTCACAGGAGACCTTCTGGGTTCCAACTTTTGAATTTCAGGCAAAGCAGGTCATCCTGCAAACAAACAAAAACCTGACACTAGGTAAGAAGAAAGAGGCTACAAGATTAAAGTCACAGAAATGGCCTGAAAGATACCTGTCCCCTCCGAAACATAGCCCTAGCTACATGGTTAGCAAGACCCATGGCATGTGATCTGTCTTAGGACAACATTATTCCAGTAAGTGCAGGGAACTGCATGTCCCAGCAGGACATATGTCTTCTGCTGGTCACCAACCTGAGCTTACATCTTGAAGCTGCCATGCTCTAGCTATGACTGAATGAGCCTTGATATGCCTCTCAAATTTCAATCCTACAAGAGTATAGCAAGGAGAGATGTAAACTGGGAACCCAAGAGATTTAAAAGGGGTGGGAAAAAAAAAAGGGTGAAGAAATGTATACATCCAATGAGACATGGACACCATTGGGAAAATGTTTTGGGCCTTCCCTAAACTGAATGATATGCACTACAAGGAAGCATTTCCATAAGTAACTACTGACAGAATTTCTTGCATCTCTAATATGAAGTTTCCTAATCTTAAAACATAAAAATCCTCTATAGTAAAAACAGATCTGGGCTGTGTGTACCAAGTATGGTACATTCCTGGCAAAACAAATCAGAAGAAACTAAATTAGCTTCATATATAAAGCATTACAGATGATTGATTACATCAGGTTTGTGAATTTGTTCACAGTTTACTTCTTAAATTCTCTCTTTCTTACAAATAAGCATCATGTATTTAAACAGCATGTTTTGCATCAGACTTTGAGGAGCCTTATCAACACTGTCATACTGTGATACACTAGCAACCGACATACCAAAAGAACAATAACTGAGAGGTAGTCTACATGGAGAGTAAAGGAGTTGCCTTTAAGAGTGTATTCCTACGTTGATTTGAAACTAAAGATCTAGGAAGTTATACCTGATCTTGAAGACAGGAGAAGTAGACCTTTTGTATTCCAATAAAAAAACACTGACTGTAATCTCTACAACTGAGAACAAACCACTACAAATCTGTAGTCAAACAAGAAATTGTCTAAAACTCTCTATCACCAGACACATTACATCAATGCCTACCTGCAGACATCAACTCACACACATGCAAACACATTTCTCTAATGATGTAACCCACTTCATTAAACCCACTGAAAACAAGAAGTCAAGGCAGTGTGATTCCCTGTTACCCTACACTCTGTCTGGAGTTTACAGGAAAGTCTTAACATTAGCACAGATAAACACAGAAATAGTTTCCAGTGCCACATCTTGTACCTGGGAAGTCAGATCCTGTGTATTTTAAGAGCATTTGTTACGTGCTGAAATGTGAATTCTGAGAATTTAAATAAACCTCAACCACAAACACAGTGAAGAGAAAGTGGGAACCGACAACAAGTCAGGAATTGTGCCGGCACCATCCATTGTAATATTCCCTGACACGGCCACCACAGTAACTGATACACAGCAACACAGTGCCAAAACAGCACCGAGGGGCTGTCTGCGTGTGCAAGGCAAATTTGCATATTAATGAGCTGCTGTTCTATGCGGAAATAGGGCTTTGTGGGACACGAACAAAACCGCGGTACTGTGGTATAGGAGATCTGACTGTAGTAACTTAGAAAAATGTCAAGAGTAGTAGGAATTACAAAACATAGGTTGCCAGAACGACTTAACATTGATTTGATAATACATTTATTTCTGTAATTGCACATATTCTTATATGTAAATATACATATACATTTTCAAGTTACTATAATTGTAGTGCTAAAAGGCATCTTCAGAGTGTTTCGAATTATTAAATACACTGTGAAATTTTATTAAGTTTTCTCAAAAGATTCCAAATTATAATTTCTAGCAGAGGAGAAAAAGAGACTTTTTATTTACAGAAGTGTGGCAGATATATTGTGGGGAAAAAAAAGGCTAAAATTCATGACATGAACTTCTTTCCAAATTGTAGCACTTACTACAAAGTGATAAAGTGCACTTTCCACTTGCTGCAGAAAAAATCAAAACTGAAAACACGTCATCAGTGATGATGACTTAATTCATGATATCCGAAGCAATATGAAAAATTGAAATGATTGGTTTAGCCTTCCTCTGACACAGAGAAGGCGATTTAATCCTACGGATTTATGTATACCTAAGTAAAACAAACTGTCAACCTGCAAATAAAAAAGCGCTAATTTATAAAAAGGAATATTAAGAAAATAGCATTATACAGCTGAATAAAGCTTTATATTAAAAGGGAATTAACATAAGAACTGCATCATATATTATGAAAAAAATATTTGAGCTGTTCTTTACAAGTCTGTGTAACTAAGTATACATACAGCTTCTGTCATCAGGAAACAGAGAGTTAAAATGCCTTTCCATTTCTTTCCTTTCCTTCCCTCTCTAATGAACACCTGTTCAAAAGGAAGGGCTATTAAAAGAGCCAGAAGAGTAACAGGAAGGGTAGTGTGTTCAGAGGAAGTCACAGATCCTTAGGTGGGCATAGAGGCTTGGGCTGATTTCCAGGATAGATAAGTTCTGGTTTGTTAGTTGCACTGTTTTCATCAATATTTATAGTCAGATCAAGTCAGGGAACAGACTTCACCATTTAGTCTCTGTCACTCCTGTTGTCACTTATCCAGTGAACTCACAGAATATTTTGCAAATGTCAATGCAACTGGTAAGAGACCAAACTACTGAGTTGCAGCAACAATATGTGAAGTGTCCACCGGCATTACACCCTGACCTCACTGCAAATTCAAATTCGTAGGTTCTAAGCAGCAAGGGTACAACTTGAGTTCTTAAGATGCCATCAAATTAGTAATGAGCTTCTTTGAAAGCAGTGGTGCTCTCGCTGTTTGAAAAGGTTACAGACTTTTGGGCCAAGAAATCAGTCTCGGAGCTCCTAATTTCTACACTTGTAAAATTTTAAAAGAAGCGTACCATCTTCTTAGCTGACTGTTATCAGATTGTTATTATCTAACAATCTGGAAGATTTAGTACAATCTGTTTCAGTTCTAAGTGCCTTAGTACTAAGAAGAGTCAGAAGGGAAGCAGACACACCACGCCTCCTTTATCTGACTGGTGCGAAGGAAGCAATTTTCTATCCTTACTATTGTTGTCATAGTGAGAAACAGCTACACTGCAAATATCCTAGGAGAACAGCAAAGCATGAAAAATCCTCACAGCAAAGTTACTTAAAGCTGCTTTTTGGAATCAAAACTCGAGGCTTGTTGAAAACTGGGAAAAAAAAAAAAGGATCAATATTTCTACCATTTCCTCATAGTCTCATTTAGAGTTGTGGGTCTAAAGGTACGTATATCCATGGCAGCAAAATTTTAGGCACACAGAGAGCAGTGGCACCCTGTAAATATTACCCAGCAATTTTGTTGTCTGCCAGTTTATCACCACCTAGACATTGCTTCACACCTTTGAAAGCTAAATACAACTTCCTACTTACCAACACAAAACATTACTTAGTAATTTCTGTTCTTCTTGAGTTCAAATATACTGTGCTGATTGCATACATAACAGTATTTTAAGCAACACATGATTTTTAAAACTGTAACACTTACCAATCCACTTAAGGCTAAAATCCAGATGTAGGAACCAGAGGTTAAGAGCTAGAAGACAAGAGCAGGGATTTAAATCTTTATCTAAGCAAAGCTGTCGCTGTCTGAACTACTGAGATGCAATATTATATATGCTATTCACTCATCATGGTAATGAGAAATGTCAGACATTTACCTCTGTTAAAATTCAGTTAAACATTCAAAAAAAAAGTATTCCAGAAGCAGCAAAGTGGAAAAAACAAAGGGATCCAATGATTGTTCTCCTTCCATAGAACAATACATTTTATTTTCATATACCTTACTCAGTATAACAGGATGTCAGTTATAGGCTGCACAGAAAAACAAGTCTGAAAGACAGACTGAAGCAAAGGAAATGACTCAGCAGCAACAGGAGAAGAGTTCCAAGCAGGACAGGCACTGCAAGTGGAGCTCTCAGACATGCAGGCACAGACAGACTAAGCAGGAGCATCAACATCAAAAAAAAAAAAAGTTCTCACCCAGTGACATATTTGCTGACATAAAATCACGGAAATAGGTCAAAGTGAATTTTTAAAAAAATCCCAATAAGCCAACAAGGCATCCTATTGTTTCTCACAAAATATATGATTAATCACCTGGAGAAGGTTATTACCAGCTGGAAAAATGGGCTGAAAACTAGACTGATACTAGTTACTAAAATAGTTCTGCATGACGCTAACTGAATCATGAGAACACCTTCCCTCTAGACTTCTGACTACGGAAAGAGTGACTTGAGATAAGGGCAGAGTTTACGAATGAGAAGAAGTCAAATGAGTCTCCCCTCAGCCTCTGTCTGATGGCAGCAACCACTCTGTGAGCAGTGGGGAAAGATCCCACAAAGATACAGGGGTTAGTAACAGCAGTGATCTGCACTGGAGGTGGTGTGTGTACGAAAGCAAAAGGCACAGGACACAATGGAAAAGAGGTCAGACAACAAGCTTTCCCAAAGAACACAATAATTACGGCATTGATGGGTTCAGAAGAGAGGAAATAAGACTTATGAAAGATCAAGAGAATAAAGTGCTGGAGCAGAAACTGAAGGAAAACAAAGGCTGAAGGGGATGAATGAAATGTTCATATGGAGCAGAAGCATTCTGAAACTGACCACTTATTCCAAAACACTCTGTACCACACTTCACACAGCTGTGGTGCTTTCCATTGCTTGAGTCCTTGGAATATATAAAAATGTCTAATTTCTCATAAGTTTGCATATCTCCTGTTTAATAATTCAGGTTGTGACACAAGTGTTCATTCATTTCTAGGTTGCTGAGCATTTTTTATTGTTTTTTGAACAGATATTGCCTTTCTATACAAAGTAGCCATTTCACAGAATACTACAAGATATTGCTGTTCTCTATGTCCCAGTATTTAAAATTACCTGTCACTTGATAATGCATGAGATACAAATAATATTAATTTATATAAAAGTAAAATTCAGCTGAAACCTGGATTATTGACTAACAGCCTTACAATAGAAAAATACTGTATTCTCCAGGTTTGTTTGAGCTCTAATAGACAAGGAGAAGATAAGCAAATTGCATCAGTGAAAGATACACATGCCTTACATCAGGTTCTCTTCATCTAATTCATTTTGCTGACCAAAAAAAAAAAATATTGAAGAATTGTCTATTAAGTTTTCCCATGTAAGACAACATAAGAACAGACTTCTTGCCCACCACTTCAGCATACTAGTAACATATGTTTTTCCCCATCTGTAATGGGATAGTTACTAGCTAAATATGTCTAATCATACATGTGGAAGCATCAAAATTCATAGACAAACATACAGAAATAGTAAGTACTACATTAGTAATTCACTAAATGATGAACAAGCAAGTACATACCATACCTGTAAACCCAGTATGTAGACCAGAGACTTGTTTGTGATAGAAAAGTGGCCTAATACTTGTGTCACCTGCACTCTTGGAATGGAGGAATAAAATGGAACAAACAGTGCAAACACAGGACCTAAGCTGCAAAAAGAAAGATACAGATTGTTGTATGAACGACACGAGCAACAGTAGTGTCAAACAATCAAAAGTAGTTAATTGTCAGTACATAACAATCAAAATGTAACACCAACTTCCAAACAATGGTCTTCTTTGGGAACCAATGATTAGATAACTTGAGGCATCCAAGGCATGCATTAGCAAATAAGAACAAGTGACAAAAAGTATTTTATTTCCAAATGTTTTGGACTGGAGGCAGAGAGAAGGCAACCTATTTCGGCTAATAACAGACTCTTTCTGTGAAACACAGCACGCAACGAGAACAGCAGTATTACACAGAATCACATAATTAGTGAGGTTGGGAAAGACCACAGAGGTTATCAAGTCCAACCTATCACCTGTTACCTAACCTAACCTGTTAACTAATCTGTTGTCATCCTGCTACCAACACTCATCCTATCTATAACACACTACCCTAATATCTAGGTCATACTACCAAGTACATCACCCAACCTTTTCTAGAACACCTCCAGGGACGGCGACTCCACCACCTCCTTGGGCAGCCCATTCCAGTGAGAGATCACCCTCTCTGTGAAAAAGTTCCTCCTAATGTCAAGTCTAAATCTCCCCTGACGCAGTTTAAGACTGTGTCCTCTTGTTCTATCACTTGTAGCTGGAGAGAAGAGACCGGCCCCCACCTGGCTACAACTCCCTTTCCGGTAGTTGTAGAGAGCGATAAGGTCTCCCCTCAGCCTCCTCTTCTCCAGACTGAACAACCCGCATCAGAACAAAACCTCTTCGAATCAAATGGGCAAATGATGAGGGCTATACCTTTCTCAAAAGACTAAGGAAACTACTTCACCTATGAAACTAAGGTCCTGTTATTTA
Source organism: Pitta sordida (assembly GCA_013390025.1). NCBI lineage: Eukaryota > Metazoa > Chordata > Aves > Passeriformes > Pittidae > Pitta > Pitta sordida. Next base: position 131,119 of record WEKX01022111.1, on the reverse strand, counting down.
CCCAGGCTTAAGGTGTTACAGGATTGCCAATACACTGCAGTATCTAAGATGGGAATGTTAACAGTTTAATTTAACTTCCCTTCCACAGTGACTTCCATGGCCCAACAGATAAAACTTCCTTTAGGGTCCTCATCCTAATCACAACGCAAGATATTTATTAAGTTTCTAAACCATCACTGGAAGGAGTTTCATAGAATTTAAGACTTCAAGCACCATTTGCAAAGACCAGATACCTAAACTGATCTTGTGAACATGAACTAGGGCATTTCACTAAAATATCCAGAAAACTATACCATGCCTTAAGAACACAGTAGAGGCCAGAGCAGAAACAATGCTCTGAAAAGAAACAATGGATATAGGAGGTTCTAGGAGAAAAAGACTCCCTGGGATGGAGAAGGAATGAAGGTCACTTCAGGTAGACATTAACTGCTCCACTGGTGGAGCTGTGGTGGTGGGACCTCCAGGCAGCAAGATGGAGGCAGCAGGTAGGAGAGGCCCCCAACAAAGTGCACATCTGCCCCAGCTGAATCCTCTGTGCTGGTCTGTGTCTGATGGGTGTGCGATTCTGCACGGGGTAATTTTTCACTGCTTACCAAAACTTTCAAGAATTGCAGTTTCCAAGGACCTTTATATGAAAGGGATCTTTTTGTACCCAGTAGGAAATCTGCAAACAGCACAAACCAGCACTTAAATAACTTGTTCACCAAAAATACATTTCCCTTCCAGAGGAACTACTGATAAGAATAATATATGTGAAATGATGGACTGAATATAAAAACTTACATTTCCTGAAAACCTGCCAAATCTAACACGTACAGCTATGAAAAAAAAGTCCTTCAAATATTATTTTTACTTGTTTACTGGGCTGTGGTTTAAGAGAATTTCACTATCATTTTGTTTATTACATTAGAAGTTCAGCTTACTGAAAAGCTTCTGAGGCCTTAAATACAGTGTAATTACACACACATTTTTAGTACTATCCATTTGACACTCAGATGCACCTGAATGTACACAGAATGCTAACTCAAGAACTACTGAAAGATGTTCAGTTTTGCATATAATCCTTCTTACATAAATCAAACACCCATATAAACACACCCAACACATTCTTGAAATAAATTGACGTAATTTAACCTGGAAAAGTTGAAAGGCTGTAAGACTTCATCAGAAGTCATTCTGTTGGAGACAAATTCACTGAATGAATCAGATTTTGTAAGTGAAGATAGGAAAAAAAAAAAACCAACTAAGAAAAGTAATTTTAAATTCCTTCTTTCTACTTCTACCTAATGACCTGCAAGAATACCAAAACTGTGGCAGGCTTTTTTGGTTTTGTTGCTCCTGTGATAAACAGTGACTCAGAGATTTCATATGTAAGACTGCACTCAATCATAAGATAGGAAAGTACAAACAGGAACTTCCCAGGACTGCAAGTGCACTTTAGAAGGAGATTAGACGTGGACTAGTTCCTTAAATGTTAATATTCACCTTCATGTCAAGAGAGACCACAGAAAGCAACACTCCAGCTCAGAGTAGTAATCTGTGTAATTCAAATGCAGTGTCTGACACTGCTCAGGACCTGAGACTCTAGAGGAGACCTAGTGATGGACCTTTTCTCCTAAAACAGTAAGTTTGTAGGCATCACATAGGTATGCCTCTAAAGACATCAGTGTTTGGTCTTTTAGACAGAGTTCCCATCTAATGTAAATGTGCATTACACAAATATCCATTCATGTATCTGTTTTTAAAATGTCAAAACTAGCGCCTTTCAAAATAATGTGTGAAACTCATTTGGACAGGTGACTTCACAGTGTGACAAATTATTCTGATTTATTTTAAACTTTCACCTTCAACTTTCTTTATATGATTCTGTACTTTGAAAATTTCCATTAATATTTTCTGTTGCCTTCAGAATTTTCAATATATTACTTATGCCTTGTTTCAGAATATTTATACGGGGATGCTGCTTATCCACAACAAGTCTGTCAGGGAATTATCCACATAACAATACTAGAATATGGCTGACAAAGTGATTTGAGGATTTAGAAATTCATAAATTTTAATAAGATAGATATAATTTGGGGGCTTAGAAATTTAGAGGTTTTAGTGAAATAGCTAAAATATTTAAATTTGGAAGAATTAGTAAGTGTTAAAGGCATCTGCCAAACCTGAAATTTAAGGCTGAATATTAAAGGCAAAATTTCTAGTTTTCTGGCACAGAATGATAAACAGAACAGTGGTCTAGTCAAAACAGAGAGGAAAGGAATGTAAAACATTGGAGCTGGTTGGTCAAAGGCTCAAAGCAAAGCATAAATTTGTGACATAATGATGATAGGATACATATTCATGAAGTTTTATATATATGTATTAGGAAGATGCATATAAGGAAGTAGAAAAGCTGAGGTGAGGCCTTTTGGCTCTTGGGAGGTCTAGGGGACACTTTGTTGGTTGAAGTGTTTTTTTCCTGGCCCGAGGCCAAAACTAAACCTTTCTGTAGCTTGCAAGCAAACCTTGAGTGCAGAGGAATTAAGTTTTCTCAAAGTAGAGAGACAACAAATAGAGGATTATGGAAAATGTAGACTCACTGCCTGGTGAAAAAAAACAAGTGACCCAGTGACAAAGGACATGAAAAAAGCCAAGGCAGACAATGTCTTTTTTGCATCAGTTTTCACTGGTTAGTTTTGTCCTCAGGCCTCACAGGTCTCTGAGCCTCCTGTGGGAGTGGAGCAACTTGAAATCCACTTTAGTACAGTGGTAAGTGTCCCCACCTGGCGTGTGGGAGACCCGGGTTCGATTCCCANAGTGGAGCAACATCTGCTGTAAAGTAAGACATTCTGGAGGCTCTTGAGCCCGACTGGTGATGCAGGAGCCAAAAGGTCCAGATATGATGTACCTCAGGGTTCTGAGGGAGGTGGCCAATGCTACAACACTGAAGCATCATGGTGATCAGGGCAAGCTCCTCGTGACTGGAAAAAAGCAGCCACCATGCCCATCTTCAAGGAGGGCAAGAGGAGGATTCAGGTAGCTACAAGCCTCACCTCCATCCCTAGGAAAGTTACACAGCAAATCTCCTAGAAGCCATTGCCAGCCACATGATGAACAAAGCAGCTGCTAATATCCTATATGGATTTACCAAAGGTACTGTGGATAAGGAAAGGGAAGATAGTGAGTGTTGTACACTCTGACATCAGGATGTCCTTTGACTTGGTCTCCTCTTGTGTCCTTGAAATAAAACTGGGGAGATATGCACTGTATATGCAGATTTGAGGAAATCTGGCTGCACTGTTGGACTCAAAGGGTTCTGACCAGCAGTGCAAACTTCAAATGGCAGCCAGTTACTATGAGTTTCCATCAGGGATCCATACAGAGATGAACACAATTTACGGTCTTTATTAAACAACCCAGATGATAGGACAGAGTGCACCCTCAGTAAGCTAGAGAGTCACAGCAAATTGGAGGGAAGAGTCAATACTTCAGCAAGCACAATTGCATTCAGACAGTCCTTGGGGACCTGGAGAAATGGGCTAACCTTAGGAAGTTCAACAGAAGTAACTGCAGAGTCTTCCACCAGCATTGGAATGACCCTGTGCAATGATCAGAAGACAGATTTGCAGACAAGAAGCTGGAGAAACCGCTGAATGTCTATCAGCAGTTTACCCTTGGAAGAAAGGACAATCAGGGGAGCATTATCAAGTGTGCTATCATCAGGCCAACAGAAATGACTGCTTGGACTTCAGAGCCTGAATCTGAATCACTGTGTCCACTTTTGGGCTCCATGCCTCAGGAAAGGTATTTAATACACTGGAGCAACTCCACATGAGGATAATAACAGTCTAGTACTGTATCAGGTTGCCTGGAGCTAGAATTTCGACCCTCAGAGATACAGCCTGGAGATACAGTCCAAAATAACTAGTTGTTATTGGACATGTTCTGAAGCCAGGGTTGAACTAGATGACTTCCAGCAGTCCTGTCAAACCTAGGCTACTCTACTATTCCGTGAATAATAAAGTGTAGTTATTCTGTGAATATAAAGTGTAGTTTCTGATGCTCATCTTCACTGGAGGAATTTCTGTTTCTGTATTTCACTAGACAGGTACAAACACCCATCCATGTACTGTAAATAAAAGGACTGGCTCTTAACTCTTTTAGTTATGTTAATTAGTTGCTTGGTAGCATATATATTTGGCAGAATACCCTGAGGGACTACTTCAATTCCCTCTTTTCCTTCACTTTTCTCTTTATCTCTTGTTTTCACTTTCCCCCTCATCTGTTTTAATCCCCTTTCACCTACTTTCTCGTCTTTTGCAGAAACCTTCACCCCAGCCTTTTTTCCTTTATACTATGAGAATATCAGGAACATCCTTTCTCATGCCATGATGAACTTCTACTAGAAATCTGAGACGTCTGTGTGCAAAGAAGGGCCACAGACACAACTACATGCTGACTCTAAATCGAGTTTATCCATCCTTCATGTTTAAGAAGTTAACTTCAGCCACGTGAGTTAGAAAACAAAATTTTCAAAGCAAACAGAAAACTCTAAAAACTGAAAGACTGAATTCTAGAGTTTGAACACTCCATATGGATACCATGTCCATCACAAAAATGTACTGTAATAGCAGGCCCTACAACAATTATATCCTTATTTCAAAGACCATGTTACATTTCAACATCTGTGGTGAAACAGAAACACAGTAGGTCAGATGGAAACATTCCACATCATATGAAATTATAAGATTGGTTTTGCACAGAGAAAAACCCCAACAGGTGGATACAATATTCTTGAACTAAACCTTTCTGTATGTAAAAATTACTGGTAAAGAAGAAAAAATCAGGGGCAAGTACTTCTCCTAAAAGAAACACATTACTTTAAGAGGATGACTAGTAAATACAGATTAAAATAAAACATTTCACATGGGTAAATATATGCATGAAATAGAGAAAAGTTCTAAAATGCATGAACAAAGGGTTACAAAGCTAAATGCTACTTCTGCAAAAAATACTTGCTGTTGTCAATAGAAGGTCTGTGGTATTGAATTTGCAGAAATAATGTGTTATTTTATTCAGAATGACTCACTGTGCTTACTAACGGTGGTGCTGTGTTCTTCTTCATTCAAGTTCTTGAAAAAAACATTATACCGACAAATTTACAACCACGTAGTTTGAGGGGGAATAAAAATATCACTTATAAAACCAGCTGCAGATAATATGTAAACATGTAAACAGCACACTTGCAATTCATGTTACTAAATTATTTCAGTGATCTATGTTTCTACAGTCTGTCCAGACACTGCCACATTACACTTAAAGTGCCACCCTTTACTCTGAACTTGTTAAATATTCACAATAATACTCTTTAAAATTAAGTAACTCTGTGGAATGTGACCAGCCTTGAGAGTCGGGACCCTCTGCCTGATGGAGCCCAGGACTCAAACGAACCATCTATTACACCCAACCCTTTTACTATGCATGGGCAGGACACCCCATTGCCTGAGGCCTCTCAATACCAGCAAAAGCATTAGGCTGTTGCTCAATACTCATCTAACTGCCCATATTTCACAGGAAAGCAGGAAGAAAGCAGAGAAAAAATATCAGAACTCAAGACAAAACTTGAAGTTGTGCATCTGCAGGGGAAAAGAAAGGATCCTCCGGTCCATGGATATCTCTGCTGAATCACTGCAACTTTGAGTTCATTAAAATATGAGACCAACCAACCAATCCTTTATAATCACCTTGTGAAGGAAGAAGTCAGACACCTATCCTAAAAATTGCCTTAGTCTTTAATGCAAGACCCCCCAAAAAGATATCCCATAAACTGCTCAATTCCATGTTTACTTCCCTTGCATGTCAAAAGCAAAACAGCAAGTGTTTGCACATATCTGGTAAAAATAAATACATATCACACTTCTTAACGCACAACATTTCTTCATTTAGATGTTCAAATCCTGGGACAGTCAAACAGATATTGGAGAAACAGCAGCTGTATAAGAACAGAACATGAATAGCTAGAAGGGTAAACAGTGAGTGAAAGAATACAACCTATACCATTTGGCTCAAGCAATTAACATCCTACCATGCCAGGCTGGATTGGCAGCTAATACAGTCATCCCCCGACTTCTGCAGAGCCCTGGGTCTCCTTCCCTTGCACAAAGCCCATGATACGTGAAGGTAACAAACTCATGAATATGCAATTAAACCCCGCCCATCACCCCACTCCCCTCAGCTCTGGAGTGGCTGTAGGGTGCTCCCAGGACCACCCCATCGCCCCATGGCCCCACCACCCCCAGCCTCTCCCTGTGCCCAGGATGCAGCTTTCATACCCGGCAGCTATGTGACTCTCAGGGCAGCTGAGTGACCCTCCAGCACACACATGCACTTTCTCAGAAGAGCTTTATGCCATAAAGTCCTCTGCTTGCATGTTTTGAACTTCTGACTTTATGACAATTACTCAGAGAGAGTGGGAGGTAGCGGCACCAGGACCCTCCGGGCCCCCAGCTCTGCCTGACCCTGCACCCGCCGTCTCCCATTGGCCAGGAGGGGCCCCACAGTGTGTAATTGGCTGCGGCAGTTGCTGCTCACCCCCACACCAGCAGTCGCAGGGCCAGGGCTGCCAAAGGGCTGTGCCTCACCGAGTCAGCATTGCCCGTCCCACAGAGGGTCGCTCAGCCACCCTGTGCTGGCTGAGGAAGCTGGGTCCAGGGCACAGGGGAAGGCCAGGGGAGAAGTGGGGAGAGGGGACAGCTCTGCCACCGCCTCCCCCCACCTGTTCCTATGGAAACTGTGGACCTGGGATGCACCCACCCACACACGCCCAAGCCACCAGCGGAGTGGTGCCTGCCTAACGTGGGAAAGGGTGATGTGATGGCAGGCAGGTGGGAGGAGTGGGAGATGCCTCCCCTGCCTGCTTGGCCAAGCTCTGTGGAGGGGCTGTGGGGCTGGCTCATGGCAGTGCAGGGGACCCTCGGCAGCCATTAGGGAGATGGCAGGAAGCAGGGCCACAGCACCCCCGGCAGAGGGAGTGGCCCCGGCAGCGTGGGCAGGGCTTTGGGACCCCCCGCACCCTCACCCCCACCTCACTCTGCACACCCCGCTCAGCTGGAGGCATGGGGTTCAACAGGGCTCGTTCACAACTGGTGGGGTCCATGAGGGAACTGGGCAGCTGACAGGACAGCCCAGCACCAAGTGAAAACAGTGTTGTCCCCAGAAGACAGAGCCCTGTGGCTGTGGGCGGGGAGAGCCCGGTCCCAATGGCACAGGCACCAGAAGCCACCCAGGGGGCCGCAGGGAACGCTGCAGGGAGGGGTCAGAAGACACCCCCTGCGTTCTCCTGATGCATCACTGTCCGCAGGTCGGTGGTCCCGGAGCTGGGGGGGGAGGGGCGATGAGCAGTGTTTAATTGCATATTCATTATCTTATTTACATACTAGCTCCTCGTGGCTTGCACTGTGCCTGCGCAGAAGGGCATTATCATGGAAAAAAAGCCAGTGAAGAACTGAACCTGCAAAGAGCAAAATGGTGAAGTGGTAGGGGTTCACTGTACACCAGTATGACCCAGAAGGCACAATCTAGTACTGTATCTTAATCAGAGGAAGGCAATATTTTATCAGATCAGAGCAGGAAACATACTGGTATTATTTTATAATGTTAACACTATTTTGAAATTAACATTTCCCTTAATAAGAAGCAGTGGTACTAATGTCAGCCCTGGAGGAACGACTATTACATGCCTCTGTATCTCAAAATTTTCCAGTTCTACACTGTATTTTTTGTGCTGGACAGGGAATCAGACTGTGGTATTACAGTCAGGTCTCCTATACAGTCGGCCCTCTTGCACTTCGTGCTCCCCATATTGCGGCTTCAGATCTTAGCAGCATGATTTTTTAGCAATGTAGGAGACCCGTTTTGCAACTGTGCATGCGTGACCTGCCACCACGGTGGCGGAGGTGTCCACGGCGGCGTCCCGGGCGGCGTCCCGGGCGCTGTGGTGGCACAGGCAGCAGTGGGGGTGGCCTGGGTGGATCCCAAAGAAGACCACAGGTCTGCATTATAGGAGACCCAACTGTATCGTGGACTCACGGTCTTAATCGGGGTCCGTGAAGCCCTACTTCCGCATTGAATGGCGGCCGCACTGCCGCCTGTGCCACTGTCACTGCTGCTGCCGCTTGCGTCACTGCTGCTGCCACCCGCATCGCTACCCCTGCCCCTGCTGTGCGCACCGCGGCAGCAGGTCACGCATGCGCAGTTGCGAAAATGGGTTTCCTTCATCACTAAAAAATCATGCCGCTAAGATCTGAAGCCGCAATATGGGGGGCGCGAAGTGCAAGAGGGATGACTGTATTTTGCGTACATATGAAGCAAGTTCCCTACACAATTTCCCTTTGGACTGTCCTTAAAGCTGATCATTTCATTTAAAGGGATTCTACTCTCTGATGAAACTGAATAATGAAAAAATTATTCAAAAACAAAAAAGGAAAAAATCCAGGGTAAGACTGGTAAATTCTCCCAAAGACTTTCTCAATTTGGTGTTAGAAAGATGAATGCTTCATAAAGACTGAGGAGCTGAAGGCCCTATGGGTAATCAAGCTATGTGTGCACAACAGAGTTCAACACCAAAAAAGTCAACATATAGTGCCAACCAAATGTTCCAAGTAGGCAGAGAAGTAAGTCTCAAGACCCTATGTTCTGCTATAGCAAGAAACATTTCCCATAAGATAAAGGACATTTAGTAAAGTTTATCTTTGTCATTAGATCAGCCTTTAGGCTTTCTGATGAGATGGACGTGTTAGTTGAGATCATATCTCTGTACACCTCCAACACTACCATGTCAGCCAAGACTTGTGCTGTGAACACCCTAACATTTCAAAAGAGGCATCCCACTCTCTGCATGGGTTGGACCTCCCCAAAACAGCCTCATCATGTCTACTTGTTGGTTCCTTAAAATCAGGCCACTAAATGAGGTCATTTTAAAGATAAATAGTCCTTTGTAGTCATGACCGATCAGTATCAGTTTTTTGGGAAAACCCCAGGTAACTCTCAACCACAGCCTCTAACAGAAAATGATAGGATTTTCCATCTATCTCTGATCTCCAAAACTTTCTTAACAAACACATAATTTTAACTCTTAGATCAATGTTCTTGCCCCAGAAACAAGTTCTTTTAAGTAACAATTGGTTATGTCACAATTTGTCATCGCATTCCTTTCCTATTCTCTAGCCAGTTATTCTTATCAGTATTATTTTAGGGGAATCAGATTTGTGTTCTAGAACTTTTTTATCTTTCACGTTTACCTTCTCATCTTTTTTATTACCCCTGCTTAAATGCAATAAACAGCTTACAAAGACACACATCCTCACTGATCTCTCAAGCTGCGAGAGTTCTTCAACTCCCTCGTATTTTCAAAGGGCATTTCTGTAAATCCTCATCATTATGATACTAAAACAGTGCTGGGAATGTACGTGGGCATTTGAGACATCTGCTTTAATGCAGCATTTCGGTATGTCTCAGTTCTGAGGTTTTCTTGTGCTTGTATCAGATCTGATCGGTATGAAGCAGTTTTAAAGCATGCACAAACTAAGTTTTTTTTTAAATGCAGCTGCATATAAACAAATTTTTTCACACATCACAGGGATTTTAGTTGGTCAACAATTACTCAAGTAAACCTCTGGGTAAAGTCCCTTCTATGAAAGTCAGTAACGCGTAACTTCAGGGGGAGGCGGAAGCGTTGTTTCTAATTACTCTCTTTCAGCAGACTAATTGTAAAAGGATCAAAAATAGACACTTTCATATCCCATAAAACACCGGCAGCAAGTCAAGACCGGCACACACTTTTCTTTTTTTTTACGCACTCAAAAAAACCTACTCCTCCCACAAGAGGGACTCACGTCACTCTTCAGAACAATGTGCAAGGATAAAATTTTGCAGTCAAGTCATCCTGTTAATGCCCTTAACTGCCCGGAGGATCCAAGAAGCTACAGACATGTAAGTACAAAAGAGAATTAACTTTTTCATTTATTTTTTTTACTCAGCAACAGCAAACAATTCCAGAAATATTATTTCTTTTTTTGCATTATGTTGGATATTTTCATATGGTAGGAAGGACAAATGATCTTTTTATGGGAAAGGCTCATGGAAGAAATTCTCTGATATTTTATGTTCCCATATTAATATGCTGACAGTTTAATTCCATTTAAAGGATCTGTTGATTCACAGCAGCAACAAGTTGTTTCGAGTTCTTTCTTATAATATAGCCTCCTGATGATCACAGGGAAACATTTAATACTGCATTAAGACAATTTTTTAGCAACACTAAGTTAAATTATACTATATATTCTGCAGAAATAACTACTTAACAAGCAGTCAGGGAAGCATTCTAGGTCTTAAGTTGTTCACCGAACTTTACAGAAGTCTCCTAAGAGCAGGAGGGAGTCTTAAAACAAATCTGTACTGTGGTTGTGAATGTATATCCCGCTGTTATCACACGCACTCCTTGCCTATGAAAAAAGCCTTTACTACCAGTTCAGAAACTCCTCAGTCACTCTTCTCATGCCTAAGTATTGCAATAGCATATTTTTAGATTTCAAAGTTTTATTAGTTAATTCGTCTTTTAACTTCTGGCATGCTTTCTTTCGAAGTTTTTAAAAGCCATTCTTTTCCTGAATTGCAATTATTATGATCTTTATGTCACAAAGCTGAAGAAATACATTACAAGTGATATGGTTTTTATATGCCTTCCCAATTAAAAAGGATATATTTTCCTAGTATTAGACAGACTGTTCAACAGACAATAACTATCAATTCTCTTAAAAAGTAAGACAGCATACATGCCTTCAAACACAGAATACAAGACATCTGTCTAACATTTTCCTGGCTGCTCCTGAAGACACAAGGGAATTGAATCCTCTCTGTTAGTCTTTAGGAGCTCAAATCTCAGACCTTTCTGTTCAAAAGATTGAGGAGTATGTATACATGTAAAGAATAATAAACTTTAAGCTGTTGTTCTGAAGCTGTAAGCCCTAGAATTAAAGACTGTACCTGCACAGTTTCACCACGCTCAGATATAAAAGGTGTGCATATTTTTTAGTACTAAAGTACAAATTCTCATTTGACCTCTTTTTCTTCTGCTTGCAAGAATGTAATTGTCAGTGGCTCGTACTTTTATTTTATTTGAGATATTTTTAGGCTCTCTCCTTTTTACATTTAGTGCGCTTAAGCAAGTATAAAATCAAGGGAAGTTAGTATCAGCACAGCTCTTCACATTAACATGGGTTTTTTTGGCAGAGGATATTTATGTTAGTTCTCATACTTTTCACAGGACAGATAACACTGAAGAGAGATAAGTGCAAGATGTACACTTCAAATTACTTCCACTTTTTCTTCAGTTATGCAGCATTTCAACTCAACTTCTTTATTTTCATCTCACTTACTGTAGCTTCTGTTATTTTTGACCACTAAATGTAACTGTCATATAATTCTGCAAAATCTATTGAAATAGACAGAAGCAGGACCATAAAGATTCCACAGTGTTGTCCATCTGCATACTCTGTTAAACAATATTATAATTCTTTATAGTCACTGTTAAGACTATTTCATTCATGAAATACATACTTGATATTCTCTGACATGTGGCTTACAAATTTGGCTTTATTATGCCAACAAATTTGGGTCTAACCAAAGAAGAATGAAAGCATTAGCCAGGAAACTCTATCACTGAAATTAGCTTTGGGTTGCAACTTGAGGACCCAGCCTTCAGGTCATCAGACCTTCTCATTGGAAAACAAAACTCAACAGGTAAATTTAAAATAGGCAAAATTTTGAAAAAAAAAAGGTAAATTAATAAAATGCACTAGAAGCATGTGAGTGTTAAAAGTACTAGAAAGAAACAGGAAGCTTTAGGACATGCCTGTCTCTTGCCCCAGCTTTTATAAAACCACAGGCAGTCCACAAGCTGCCAGTCCACACACTTAGATACATGTGCCTCAGGTATATGTTCTTTCGATATTACAAAGTCTTCCACTACACAACTTAGCATGCACACCTTTTTAACATACATAACTTAGTTGACTCAAACTTTTTGCTCAAATAGAGAAAAGAGTCTACAGTAAATATCATTCATATGGCAAATTAGAAATCCAAACAATAAATATCAGCAGAAAGCAATTAATTTCGAGATTAACCATGACTGATAAGATAGGTATTAAGCTCAGTAAATCTTCAGGTCAGACATTGCAGAGGAAGAGAAGTCTTTTTCCTGACCATTTATATGCTTTATTATCCCCCAATACTTTTGTTAAAGAAATATTGTCCATCTCATAGTAACTAAACCATACTATGCATATAGCCATGAGAGATCTTGCTAACGAAATGCGGTAGCTTTCCACGAATTCAGTTAGTAACCCTCTCAAATTAGCTACTGGTCATAGTATTAAAATTAATTTTTAACTCACCTAGGGATAACTTCTTCCCTGGTATAAGCAGAGAGCAATGACTATGCTCTTAGACTACAGATATCCTAGGATGACGCAGTGAATCAGACAAAAACTCCTGGACCACAGAGAACGAATTTCACAAGCTCCCAGTGTAATGCTACACAAACTCTATCCTGGATATATAACCAACTGAGCAGAAAAGGCAGGGACATACTGGTGAGGATGCTTCCAGGTACACCAAGAGGCATCTGGACCCCCACATCCTACATGGGACAAAGCTGGGGTTAGAAGGGACATCATAGGACTATTTTGCCTTGTAGTGGAATATTTGAGGAGTTTACCTCGAATGGCTCAAGCCATGAGATTGTGTAAATGCAAAAAAGACTCAACAAAACCAGCAACTGCAAAAAGATAAATTAGAGAATTTAGAGAAATTTAATGAAGAGACACACACATTTTTTAACAGAGAGCTTGACTTACCAAAGGATAACAAATGGTTAATTCACTTTCTCTTCAGTTCTCCAAATGAAGACCAAACAGTATTTTAGAAAATATGCTTTAAATGAAAAGTTACTGGAATCCATATGCAAATAACTAAAATAATAACATAACCTGAATTATACAGAAGGTCACATTAATGAAGTAAGCGGTCTGTGTCACTGAGCGTCTACAGACCCAGAAACTGTAAAAACCTGAACAAGCTTCTTTACAACACTGATATAAAGTTAGGAATTTTAAGCACTTTATACCTTAAAATTTTGCATGCAACTCTAAGGCAAAAACCCAAACCTGTAGCACTTTTTAAAAAAAATTATTATTTTGATAAGGTAAATTATTTTTCCCCAAGTATATATACAGTCGAGTCTCCTATACCATGGAACCACGGTCTTATTAATCTCCCGTGAAGCCCACCTTCTGTGTTGATTGGCAGCTCATTAATATGCAAATTTGCCCCACACCCTCACACCACCCCCTGGCGCTCTGGCGCTGTTTTGGCACTGCCCTGCTGTGTGTTGGTGTTTGTGTCAGTGTTTCCAAGCACCCGCAGCCACCCCACACTGGGAAAAACCCCTTTTCCCCTTGGCCAGGGACACAGGTGTGAGGGAGCTGCCCGTGCCGCTGTCCCGGTGTCTCCCCAGGTGGGTAGACGTGGTCTCTCCATACTCGGGGTAGATGAGTATGTCTCAGAGAGTCATTTGAGAAAGTCTCCAACACCATGTCTAACCTGAGAGTGTGTAAATCTTTCATAACTGCATGAAGCCTCCTCTCTTGGAGTGGGGCAGGTGCCCGGCTGTGCCTGGAGTGGAGACACCACCATGCCCGCCCCACCTGGAGCAGAGCCGCTGCTGCCGTGGCTGTGCTGGCAGCCTGCTGTGCCAGGAGCGGGGTGGCCACCGTGGTGGCTATGCTGGTTGATTTGCATATTCATGACTGCCTAATTGGATATTCACACCTGTCAGGTCACACATGCGCAGTTGCGAAAAGAGGCCTCCTTAAACACCGAAAGATGTGAAGCCACAATATGGGGGCTGCGAAGTGGAAGAGGACCGATTGTATTTCAAAGCAGTATCGCTAATAAACCCAGAAAGCCACTGAAGGAGTATTTAGAGCAAAAATTTTGGTAATGATTCTAGAAGGTAGCTGCAATAGTGCATGTTCTCATGGCCATGTTCTCATAGGGTACTCAGGCACACAGCTCATTAAAATCAGTAAGAATGAGGTCCAGTTAGTCTGAGGTTTGCAGCAGTAAGGAGGTAATATTCTCCATAATTTTTCCAAGAATGCAAAATGCACAAAATCATGTTCTCCTTTCAGATACATTCTGTAGAGGATGTCATATGCTGTATGAATAATAAGGTGATCACTAAGGATTGTTGCCAAAAAATATGCAGCAACCTGACACAAGGATTAAAAAAAAAAATTGTCTTACTTAATTGTCTAGGCACCTATTAAGAAGAAAGTGTCTTTTGAAATGGAGCCTTGCTCAAGATTGACAAGAAAAGGTGAAACATCTGCTGAGGTGAATGGAGTTCATCCAAAACCAGTAAGAGTTCAGAAGCACAGCTTGGGTGATGCCCATTAAGGTGTCAGATGGCAGCAACTTTATAATCTGTTTCAGCCACAAACCAGATACAGTACCTCTCTCTGTCTTTTTTTTTTTAAAGAAATACATTCAGGCAATAATTCAGCACCTAGACACAATGGTGACTGCTCAAAAATTCCCATGCATACCTACAGATAGAGAAAATACCAACATACTCATTTAGAGCATTATAAAAACTGCTCCCGACATTAACAGCCAAAATATTTTGGGGATAACACAGGATCAAAAAGACAACTTTCTGCACTCAGGGCGGACTCCCACAGCAGGACGAAGAGCCTGTCAAGGAGCACAGCTTAGCTGACACGCATGGTGCCTTGGTCCTCCAGATTTCTTCTCATCCATTGGACGCTGGTTTGTCCTGCCATGGAGCTGCTGCCCATGTACACCCGTGGATAGACACAGTCTCTCAGCTAGGACTCCTTCTCAGTATAGCCACAGTTATACGCGAGGATGAGCATCCTATTCTGACCAACAAGTTCTAGACTAATTTATTACATTAAAGATCTAACTTCACAGCACAAAATTAAGTAATACGCAGTTCATGAAATCCTGTTCCTGATATTTAAAAAACCTATATTTTACAATAACTGTAGAATTTTTCCTATAGTTAAATGCTTTTGTATAATAGATACTCTATATTTTACAGATGTTTACAGAAAGACATGTGGATGGATGTGACCATTAAGCATTGTGCACATTATTTTTGAACAAAAGCTATTACAACTTTACAGTGAAAACAAAATCATGTATTTAATATGCTGTAGCTGGGTACTGCAATCAAACGTTTATCATACATCTTAGATTATTCTTCCTAACATTTGCTGAAGAAATGATTTTATCTGCATTTCAAGAAAGAGATGAGTAGGAGATGGATGTGATGCTGAGAGTGTGAACAAGTAATCAGAAGCATTTAAATATGACAAACAAAACATCTCACCGACCCATCCATGTGCCTACACAAACTCACACCATTTTAGGCCAAAAGCAGCCTGTTACACTTAGGAAAAACAAGAGCCATTTGACACACTTCTACAAGGGAAAAGATGAAACAGGAGGAAAGCATAGCAGAACTTTCCTCAGGGTAATAACTACTGCTCTAATCAATCATCAAATACACTAACATCAAGATACTGTGACCAATGAAGAATTAATCAATATAAACTTATATTCTTAAATCTGTACTATAGCTGGAGTTGCTATTTACCAGTTAAATTCCCCTATTCAAACCACGAAACACCCACTTCAGATTTGACTTCCAGCCCTGAACGCAGTATTCCCACCCCTCGACAGACAGTACACACTTCAGGGCTAAGAATCAGAACACTGTACATCTATGAGTCAGTAATCCTCACCTATCTTCCCTCCTGTCTGTGGAACACAGCGGACACAGACTTAATATACTACCTGGATGTTAGATTTCCTCCTTAAACACATAATCTAACTTATTTACATATTTTAATACACAACATCCACTATTCACAGGTTTAGTCTTTATGGAGAAGCTTATGCACCCCTGCTAACCCTGACAGAAGTCTGATCAGACAAGTTTATAATGCAGGTGTAATGCAGGTACAGTAACTGTGAACAACTTGAAATAAGTAGGACAATCTCCTCAAAACATGAAAGAAGGTAAGATACACCAACCTTTCAGTGTTTTCACAAGTTAATAAAAGGTTAAGGAATACTTTCTAAAATGTGTAGCTTAAACCCGTTAAAACTGAGGGGTATTGTCCAGCCATACTTTTAAAAGTCTACAGGCTACACTTGTTTGCAACTATTGTGTGTTGAAAAACAGATCCTCAGAAATAACCTAGACATTAATTAAAGGTACCAGAGAGACTTAAAACTCCAGTCATAACAGCTTTTTTCTCCAGATAGTAATCTGTGTGAAAGCAGAAGCAATCTTGCATTGACTGTTTATCTAATCCAGAAAACAGTACCTCTAAGAGGCACACTTTCATAGAACAGCTGCTTGAGGAGCAACATGTGATGCCCCACCCTTTCTGACATCTATGCTTACACTATACAACTGTCAGGTAACAGGGAAATGTTTGCACTGAAATCAATACGAGCAGGATGGGGTTCTTTCCATTTCTGAAATTCTGTTGGATCATTTTTTAATATTTTTAAGTCCCACAAATCACTGCCACTTTGCAGCTCTCCTACACTACTTCTGACTGTAGAGACAAAACAACTTCTAAAATCTACTAAATTGTCAGTGTATAAAATATTTCAGCTGCATTATCTCTCTTTTGCAGCATCACTAAAGAGTGATTAAAGTAGTAGTAGTAGTAGTAGTCTTTAGAGTTTGTTTTTGTAACAATATTTGAATTAGAACCCAGAAGCCAATTCTTGCAACTAGTATTAAACAAGTCGAATTATTATTGTTGGAATTGTGATCTTAAAGGTCTTTTTCAACCTACATGATTCTATTATAATGCCAGTATGGTAAAAATGCTGGAAAAAATAGTTTGTCTGAACAAGTTAAACTATCACAATGCAAATTGTTAGAAACAAAAACTCACTAAAAATTAACATTTAAAAGATTTTGTCTGCTTGGGGACTTGATCTGATCCTTTATCATGTTTCTTCAGACTCCTTCTTCCCTTAGATTGCTTTAAACAGTCTCCCACCCCTTCACCATCTAAAAACTTCACTTTCCAAATACATTACATCCCTGGTTAACTACATTGGCCCCTGTCTGATTTTTTTCGTCAGAGAAGAAATTAGAATCAAAATAGAAATATGCAAAAGAGGCATCTTCTTTTTTGTTTGTTTTGAAGGAGGCTTGAAAAGTACTTCACAGCAATGAAGTTTCATTTCAGTTTTTTAGTCTTACTTTTTGCAACAGAGGATGGCCATTGTTACGCAGAAGTTTATCTACATTTATTACAAAATGTTCCCTTTTGTTGTTTTTCATTATAGGTCTACTGAGCTTCCTGCAACAACCGTGGTTACAGAAATGGACACTTTCACAGACTCTGAGAACAACAGTTCCACCTGTGACTTATATGAGCACAAAGACACAGCACGGATACTACTGTCTGTCTTCTACAGCTTCATCTTAATTCTTGGGGTGCTTGGAAACACCATTGCCCTCACCGTTATTTTCAAAAACAGAAAGAAGATCAACTCCACTACTCTCTACTCAACGAATCTTGTCTTCTCCGATATCC
This sequence comes from Pitta sordida, assembly GCA_013390025.1. Taxonomy (NCBI): domain Eukaryota; kingdom Metazoa; phylum Chordata; class Aves; order Passeriformes; family Pittidae; genus Pitta; species Pitta sordida. Next base: position 113,420 of record WEKX01022111.1, on the reverse strand, counting down.
TGTTCTGCATGGCCTTGCCAACAAGGATAGCCTACTACGCCCTGGGATTTCACTGGCCTTTTGGAGAAGCATTATGTCGAGTAACTGCCCTCTTGTTCTACATCAACACCTACGCAGGTGTAAACTTCATGACGTGTTTGAGCATTGACAGGTTTTTCGCTGTTGTCCATCCCTTCCGATACAAGATCAGAAGGATTAAATATGCCAAGGGCATTTGTGTCTTTATCTGGTTTCTTGTATTTAGTCAAACTTTCCCATTACTTATACAATCCATGTCACAGGAAGAAAAAGAAAGGACTACATGTATGGAGTACCCAAACTTTGAAAAAATAGAGCATCTACCACTTATACTTCTTGCTGCCTGTTTAATAGGGTACCTTATTCCCCTGGGAATTATACTATTTTGTTACTCTCAAATTAGCTACAAACTTTTTCAAACGGCCAAGGAAAATCCACTGACTGAAAAATCAGGGATAAACAAAAAGGCCATCAATACAATCATATTTGTAATTATAGTGTTCGTCATCTGCTTTACCCCTTACCATGTTGCAATCATACAGCATATGATTAAGAAACTTCAGAATGAACCCCTGTGCACTGAAAAGAAAATTTTTCAGAAGTCACTCCATTATACTGTGTTTCTGATGAATTTTAACTGCTGCCTAGATCCTTTCATCTATTTCTTTGCATGCAAAGGATACAAGAGAACTGTACTGAAAATACTTAGACGACAAGTGAGTGTATCAATTTCAAGCGCTGCCAAGACACATCATGAGGAAAGCTCACGTGATGTGGGAGAAACACAAATGACGGTACTTGCTAAATCTTCCAATGGAAAGCTACCTGAAAAATAGTCTGCAGTATACCACAGTGGAGCAAGAACAAAAATACAGGATTAACAGCAAACACTCTTAGTGCCCCCTGTACAGAAGCACAAGTAAAATTCTGTTTATCAGGATGTTAGGCAATCAAGGAGTGATGTTGGACTGAAAAAGAATTGTCACAGTACAGCAGGAAAACTCAGGATTATAATCTCCTTGCTGTATCATTTTGACTGATATCTCATATTTTGCAGGAAATATGCACCATTGTGAATGTTCAAATTCCATGCTGCACATATGTATGCCTGAATGTTACTAATCCAAGCAAAGTCTCAATTCACAGTTTGGATTAAACACAAATAACTTAGAACTCAAACAAACTACAACCAGAACATCTGAAAATTTCAAGACGTCTAGCTGAGCTTCAGTAACAGCAATGATTTTGTTAGCCCAGTCACACAAGCAAGAGAAATCAAATTCTGAGATAGAACAGACAACTTCTGTGCACATTTGACTTTCACGGGTGCTCTTTTGTAGGTGAAACTGCATTTCATAGTATTTGAGGAACAATTGTCTTATTGGACAAATTATGTAGAAAACATTGTCCAATGTAACACATGAAAGGCTAATGAACTGTGTTGGTCTCCACAAAACTGAGTATCTCCTGTATGTTAAATCACTCATTTTTGCAAGGTGTATTATCTCTTTACCTGTCTCCTAAAGGAGAACTTTTTTGCCTAATGTGTATTCTAAAAAGTCTCTACTCCAGTTGTACATAAATTATTTATAAACACAAATTGAAGAAAGAGACTTTAATGTGAAAACTGCATCATTTCAGTTAACAGAACAGTGATACGGAGTTCTTCAGAACTTCCGCTGAAGTCGGACATGGGCACAAGACAAACATTTTAGAAACACGAATAAATGTTCACAGTTGAGGCCACCAACAAGTAAAGTAATGGGTTAGTTCTGATGTTGTGTCATGGCTACCTCTCTTTAAGCGCTGTCTACCTGAGAGATCAGTGAATGAGAACAGCAGGATTGGCTGGGAAAGAACAAGTTTTCCCATCACGCCCTCATACAGCATATCTGGGATTCATTCGGGCACACTGAAACTGTGTCAGGAAAGAGATCAAGTGACTTAAACACATCCTGCTGGAATCAGCTCAATACCAGTTGAGAATCCAGGATGCAAGCCCTGGGTTCCTGTTGTTGTGCCCTTCCGAGACATGTCAGTTTCCTTCCCTACTTTATTTCTGGCCCATCTATCTTTTCTTCAGTGTTCTATCTTATTAATAGGCCTTCACCTGCCAATACAACTTGGTAACTGCACCAGGAGACTCTGATGGAAAAGGAAAATTAAAGACTGTCTGATGATTATAAATAAAAGTTATGCCAGATGTCAGAATAAATGTTATTTATTGCAGCTGTATCTCTCTGGCATTGAAGCTGAGCCAAACAAACATAGTTACATTTGTAATTTTTGCAATTCCTTCCGTCCTCATGTGTTGACCTCCCCCTACCTGCAAACATGGAAGGGTCATATCTGAACACCAGTACAGAAACATTAAATTAACAATTACTTTCTTATGGCAAAGGAAACATAAAATCCTCAGTGTTTCATGCCACTTAGACTGCCAAAATTGAGCTTCTAATTACAAAAGACACTATGCGGCTTCAAGAAAACGGAGTAAGAAAAAGAATTGTTAACAGAAGTTCTGCTTAGTTCTGTAAGCTATAGTAGTTCTGTTCTTGTCAGCTTTTAAAATAAACTATTTTTAAATATCATTGAAGAATTCATTCCTGTTGGAGTAAAGTAATGATAACCTCATAAAAACAAAGACAGACCACTCATGAACACCTAGAAGCTGTAGAAATAAAATAGATGAATTGTATTAACATTACACCAGTACAAGCTCTTTTTATTCTACTATCGGGGGGGGGGGTGTTGTTTATTAGTATGCATTTCATCTAACAGTGATTATGAAATCTTGACAGAAGTTAAGATAACAAAAGTTAAAGGAACAAAAGTTCTAAAGGCACAGACACACAGACAGTGTCAACTTACAGCTGTGGCAATGATGCTACTGTTTCCCATCACAACTAGTCAGCACAGCACTCACAGCTGACACGTACTAGTATCGGTGAGGAGGCTCTTTTCTGTGTGCTTGTCTGCATGTGCCAAAAGTAGCACTGGGAGGGTTCATGTGGCCCGATACTCTGCACTAAAGTCAAACGTTTAGAGAGTATCCGTTCTGTTTCTTCTACCAGCTGTGCACTGGGGCAGGCAGACACCACCAAAGAGATGGACCAAGGGAGAACAGTAATACTGAAAATTTGGTGCTGTTCTCAAACAAATGGTTTCCTTCATAGTGCCCTTATGCATTTATCCTGCTGGTGCTCTTCCTCCAGTACTGTATGTTGGAGTATTTTCATGACGGCAATTACCTAGAGTGGCACACTCTCAGGTCTCTCCTGCATGTTGCACAGACATGAACAAAGGGGGAAAAGCCACACCTGGCATCTCTTTGCTTCTCCAACATTGAGCATGCAACAGATGTGTCTGTCTTAAAAGACATGAGCATGCTATGCCGTAAAGCACATGGATGAAGCAGTATGAATTTTGCAAGAGAAAATAGGCTTTTGCTTAGGAAAAAGCTTTTGATACATTCTAGGAAATGTCCGCCTTCAATGTGAAGGGCTGGCAAATGGTCACAGAGATCTTTGGCTTGCTCATGCTTCACATATAACTAAAGCAGCTGACAAAGTAGCACTAGGTTCAAATGGCTTGCTCATTGTGAGGATCTGACTGAAGTTTTTTTGAGAAACTGGGTCTTTGGTGTAATCCAGTCAGGATCTTAAAATTTGTGTTCATGAGAAAATGATGGAGTATCTCTTAGCTCTACACTTTGGAGTGTTGGGCTAAGTAATTGCTAAGAAGACTCCAGCTACACAGAGTCCTACTGCTGACACAATGCATCCACTGCTGACATATCTCCCAAATCTTATCTGGTAGGGAATATGACAGATCACATAGAAATAAAAACTATGAAGCTGGCAAAATAGTACACTTTCTGTCCAAATCCTGAAAAGAAAGTTGGATAGGCATATGGTGTCAAACACATGACCAAGTGAAGGTGCATCATGTGAAAAATCCCAGCAGAAGAGCATTAAGTGCCCTCACCTTCACTGTCACTGAGAGCGTAAAATTAAGGACTAATACTGCAAGTACCCTCAGCTGCCTTGGGCTTGAAGATATTGAAGACTAAGTGAAAACTTAGAGATAGAATGCAATCTTCTGTAACTACAGTCCCAGCAGAAGAGGATAGGTATTCCCCAAGGCATTTTTGCGTGACTCTTTTGTCTGTGGCCCTGAAAACCATGTAGAAACCTGTCAGCAACATAGTCCTAGCAAAAGACAGTAACAGCAATAAACACAAATAACACAGTGTGGCTATCAAAAATAACATGATTCCTGAAGATAGTTAATGACTCCTCCTAAACCAGCAAGCTCATTAGTGTAAAAAAAAAAAAAACAGAGAAAAGAAAAAATAAGAAGGTTTTGGGTTCTTGTAAATAGATGTTTCATTTAAGACTAACATTGTTCTGAAATTCAAAAGCTTTTCGGTAGGCAGGGAAAGAACAGACTCCAAGAAAATTATGAGAGCCTGCAACACAAGAAAAATAAATACTAATATGCAACTGAAGAGAAAGAGAAGAAAAGCTTTGCCCTGTATGACCACTTTTGGAGGAATTGAAAAGCAGCAACAGACTTTGTCTCTTCTATCTCCACGTCTGTTGTACAGAGCAAGGGAACAACTGAAGATAAACTAAGGTTTGTATTCAGCAGTGTCCCACTGTGCTGGCTCAATACAGACAAGGTAAACACACACCAAGAATGACTTGAAAAATAACAAATTCATCTGAGTGCAATATTTCCTGATACAGTCTTGCTAAGATGCAGCCTGTAGATGAAGGCTATACAACGCAATAAATACAAAAAACTGCCAAGATGCAACCCTTTTCTGACAAAAAACGGGAATTACTGGTTTTGTAATAAAACCTCGGATATATTTCCTCAATTTTTTCCCCTTACAATACTCCCTTAACTTCCTGCAATGTCTAACTTCTGACTTCCTGAAGCTGATGCCTCATCTTTGCACACGACAGTCCTCAAACAATTTTTTCTTCCAGTAGCTTGTGTGATCCCTTTCAGAACTCAAATAAAACGTCTGTGACTGCAGCATTTTGCAGCACGAAGTTCCGCAGAGTAATTACCCATGGTGCCTGAAGCCATTTTTGTTCACATGTGACACCTGTTAGTTTCATTTAAAGTCCCCTGCCAGAAACAAGTCAGCACACCGACTCCCTATTTACCCTGTCCACATTACTTGCAATTATAAAGACCTGCATCAAATCCCCTTCCTTCGAGTCATCTCTTCTCCTGTGAACAGACAGATAAAAGCTGTTCAGCACTTCATTCAAATTAGAAAGGAAGGAAAGAACGCAAGTGGAAATAAAGTACGGGAATCCATCTGTGGCAGAAGAGAACAGAGTGTCTCTACACACAGGGAGATCAAGAGCATACTGACCTACTTCTCCTACCACATACAGTAGCATACAGTTTCTCTAAACTAGGATCTTGCCCCATGACTGCCAATTTGGATAACCTTGCTCTGACAGGTTAAATAAGGAAGAACCATGTTCAAAAGACCATCAAGAGATGCAATCTTTCCCGTCCATTCAGTATTTGTGAGATCAGGCCTGGAATTCTGCACTGAGTTTTGGGCTTCACACTGCAAGATACTGGCACACTGAAGTAAGTCCAGCAGACAGCCACAGAAACACTGAAGGGGCTTGCAGCATGTGCCACAGGAGGAGAGGCTGAGGGAGCTGAGATGGTGCAGCATGCAGAGGGAAGACTGAGAGGAGATGTTGCTGTTGTCTTCAACTGCTAAATGGGGAGGGGTAAAGAAAAAATGGCAACGTCCAGTAACAAGCACAAGTTGCAGCAAGGAATGACTAAATATTAGAAAGCATTTTTTCATCATGAGGCTAGCCAGAGATGGGAAAGGCTGCACAGAAAGCATGGGAAATATCTATCCCTAGAGATACTCAAAACTCGATTGGATACAGTCCTGATTAAATTGGCTCCACCAGGGTTGGGCAACACAATCCTCAGTGTTTCAATCTGTGTTCTTCCACAACTAGCAAATTGATCCAAGTTTTAAGTTAGACAACAAAGCAACACGAAACTCAATGGCCTTGCAATAAAACTAGCGAATTATGTAACTTTAAAATCTTCCAGTCTTGTCCTCTATTTAAGTCTTTATCAAAATGCTGTCATTAGCATTCACCTAAAATAAAGAAAGGTCAAGACATGGCATGTACTTCTTTCCACAAAGCTGCACTCTTTTTTCCTCAGTGAAAAAGTATGAGTTTCTCCTCTTCTCCTTTTCTTTTCCTCAGTTGTGACAGATGTTGTGCAAAGGGCTGAACTAAAAAAAACCCAAATTTTGCACCTGTTCTGAAGGCAGCAACATTTGTGGTTATCCTATCCCCTCTGGAAAAGTATACACTGTCTTATACCATGCCAAGGGACAGCTATGTTCCTCCCTCTATTAAGCTAGACTTAGCAGTTTCATCCTTCCTGCGGCATGTGTAACTTTCGAGGGAAGTTGTGGTTACTTAACAGAAGGCACTCTGAGGAAGCCTACTTTAAATATAGAGATGCTGAAAAATGATTATCCTCAACTTACTAGCCTAAAAAGCAGTCAGATAGTGTTTTATCACTGCTGCTGATATTAACGGGCTAAGAACCTGATGAAATCTTAATATCACAACTCCAAAGCATGGAAAGTTACAGTAATTCTGTGTAGGAGTAGCAGATCATTGTCACCAGCTGGACAGGCAGAGATGAAGCTCCCCTGCTACCTGCATGTGTGAGGCATTTTTGACAGAAGGGGACAACTGAAGACTTCTAAGAAGTTATCAGACTATACATGAAGCTCTGGGACAATTCCTTTACAGTAAGCTCTCTCCACTGTGTGCCTCCCAGGTAGTGGCTTCAACTCTACGCGGCGTGATTTTTCAGTGATTACGGAGGCTCGTTTTGTGACTGCGCCTGCACGAACTGACAGTCATGAATATTCAAATTAGACAGTCATGAATATTCCAATCAACCCCCATGCCGTGCCGCACGGACCGTTTTGCTCAGAGGGAGGCAGCCACACCAGGTCCCCCCTGGTGCCATGCCCACCCCACTTGGAGGGAGCTGGCCATGCCAGGACGCCCAGTGCTGCACCTGGCCTGCCCTGCTCAGAGGGAGGCAGCTGTGCAAGGTCCCCCCAGCGCCACACCTGCCCCACTCCGAGCGAGGAGGCTTCGTGCAGTTATGAAAGATTTACACACTCTCAGGTTAGACGTGCAGTCCAAGACTTTCTCGGGGTAGATGTTTACCCAAAGTATGGAGAGACCAGGTCTACCCACCCAGAGAGACAACAGGACAGTGGCACGGGTGGCTCCCCACACCAGTGTCCCCAGCCAAGCAGAAAAGGGGTTTTTCCAGGTGTGGGGTGGCCGTGGGCACCGGGAAGCGCTGACACAAACACCAATACACAGCAGGGCAGTGCCAAAACAGCGCCAGAGTGCTGGGGGGGCGGGGTGAGGGTGCGGGGCAAATTTGTATATTAATGAGCTGCCATTCTACGTGGACAGAGGGTTTTGCAGGGGAGCACCAAGACCCACAGTACTGTGGTATTCGAGGGCTGTGTACAGTGTACTCACAATGCCAGATGACCAAAACAGCCCAAATGCCCATCAGATTCCTTCCTTCACTCAGATGGGTGCAAATCAACTATTTGAAATGTGTCAGGGGTAGCTACTAGGATAATCAAATAATTTTAAATTACTGACATAATAGATTACATTGTATTAATGTCATCAAATGAAGGATCTTCTCACTTTTATTCCTTTTAACCCACAAGCCAGAGAAGAAGCTCCAAAACTAATGTACTTGAATATCGCAACCAGCAACAAAAACTAGTGACCACAAACACCAGATGACTGCAAAATGAGTGGCACACCTCAGGTACCGCCAGGCCATCTCTGCCCCTCCCTGCTTTTCTCCTACACCGCTTCTGCCATTCAGCTGGCACCCACATCCCATACCCTTGGCCATACCCAGAAGCACAGAGAGTTGCCCACAGCTAGGCAAACTCACAGAGGCCAAGCTCAGCAACTAGCTGGGGACCACTGCAGACAAAGCCTAGGGTCAGGGAAACGCCTCCTCATGTCTGAACTGGTTTTACTGCCTGCATAAAAGGTCTGTTTACATTTCCTCCACTGCAAGTGGAGGCTGAACTTGGAAAAATGAATTCCTCTAGCTACAGCCCTGCCTTTCTGATAGCATGGTTGCTGGTGCTTGAAGGCATTCACTGTACAGCTCATCATCTCTAGTCAAGCAGTCAAGCACCACTGCCATCATAATTCCTTCGCAGTGCTTCCTGTGCTGCAACTTCCAAATTCCTAATGAAATTAAGTGATTAAAGATTACATTTTTAATTTAAAAATGCCCATTAAAAAGATTTTTGGAACAGAGATCAATAAAGAGCTACTAGTACCATAACGTATTTTAACCACAAATGAAGCCTCATTGTCATATGGCCCAGATAAGGTCTTCACAACTTAAAAAAAAATAGTATTTGTCTTAATGTTTCCATCAGTTCTTCTAAGACTGAGCAATCCTTATTGCTTGATTGACATTATCTGTCAAAATAGCTACAATTAGGAAGGCATAAAGATGGACTTTGAATTCTGAAATTCTCAGAGATCTGAGAATGCTCTTTCACAAGGTGCCACTTTCTAGCCCCAAACAAAAACAGGAAACAAGCATGCCTCACTGGCCACAGACCCACTAACAGACAGTTTTTGCTTCTCTCTTCTCACCGTGTTATTCAACTTTGTTAGCATCTCAAAACAAGGTCAAAGCAAATAAGAACCATGATTTAAATTCCATCTCTTCTGATTATTTAACCCAACTGCTCACAATAGGACAATTACAGCAGAGGTCACATGGGATGGGAGGATTATCAGTGTGTACCAGCAAGATACGTCAAGAATTGCAGAGCATCTCAGGACAATAAAGGAAATTTTACATCACTTAAGCAACCCTTGCTTAGAACAGCAATATTTCTTCAGCCCACAAGAAATCAGCAGCACTTCGAACCATAGTGTCTGCAATTGCAGAAGTAACCTTATCACTGGTGACTGCTCTGCTGTAGTAGCCAATGGTGGATGATTATTCTGTGAAGAGTTACTGACCCATATAACCAATAGTCGATGCACAGGCCCCTGTATCATGGATACTACATGACCGTTACTTAGTCAAGGCACACCTATTCAATAGTATAGTTAATCAATATATGCACAGTCAATACATAATTACCCATCATTATTATCCATATACAGTTATACCCCGTCCATCGCAGAGGCACTGCGCCAGTCTGGGGTGGCTTGACTCGCTAATGCGTGAATCACAATTGCGAAAACTTTGCTTCGCAAATGGGCGGGGTCGTAATGGAGAAGTCGCAATGCAGTGGGGATTCACTGTAATGTTCTTCATTTTCATACAAATTATTATGAGCAACAGTTTGGAGACTGTAGCTTTATTAATGAAATAATAAGAAGAGGATGTACAGTCAGCCCACGAATATCATGGTAGCACAGGTCTGGTACCCCCTCCGCGTTGATAGGCAGCTCATTAATATGCAAATTTGCCCCCCATCAGCCCACCTCTTCAGCTCTGAAGCGGCTGCAGGGTGTTTCCAGAAGCTCCTCACAGCACGTGACCACTCAGGGGTGCAAAGGGTGTTTTCTCTGCCTCATCCCTGCCCTGAGAGTCCCCAGAGGGGTCCCTGTGCCCATGCTGCTGCTGCAGGCATCCTGGGCTTCTGCTGTGGCCGTACTTCTGACCCCTCACTGCCGTGTTACCTCCACAGTACAGACGCCTGCCAGGGAATGCAGCTACGAGGGGCAGCCAAGCAGCAGCTGAGCTCCTGGTGGCTGGGGCCAGGGCTCTGAGCAGCAGCATGGGTGTCCCAGCTATGGTGGGAGAGGCGATGCCAACAGGTGAGCTAACTGCAGCGGAATTCAAGTGCTGAGTGCTCTGTGTCCCTGGGGTCTGTGCACCTGGCACCTGGTGGTATGTCGAGGCCCTGCCCTGCTGCAGTCCCAGGGCAAGCTTCCCCGCCATGGCAGCAATGCAATCATGCACAGAGGTGGCAAAAGCAGCAGCATGGCTAAGGGAAGCCCAGAAATTCTCTGGGGGTCTCCCCAGCCAGAGAGGGCTCAGAAACATTTCCCTTTGCTCCCCTGTGCTGTGAGAGGCCATGGGGAGTGCCCCCCAGCTCTCCAGAGTGGTGGAGGGTGGGGAGATGAGCGTGGCCTATGTGCATATTCATGCTCATGGATTGGGCGATTCGCGGGACCCCCACAAGACCCATAACCTGCAAATGCAGAGATAAGACTGTATTGGGAATTGCCTCGTCCAAGCATGTTTCTCTCTGATCTGTTAACCTGATTTTGATGGACAAATACAAAATCACTCAGATACAATGTCTCATAATAATATGCCTGTTGTGAAGTTTCTTCATAATAATTACTGCTTCTTATAGCCCTTGTTTGAAATTATCCAGTGCAGAAATCCAATTACAGTGCATTTATTTTTAAAAAGAGTTAAGACAGCCAGCATTATTTAGCCAGGTTGGCAGAGACACATGTAATGTTTACCCCTATAAACTGTTTATGGAATACTGATTGCAGAGGTTAATCCTGCTGCAGGGCAGACCAGTCTCTCTCTCCCCCATAAATAAAAACATATTTCCAGTGGGGATAATTACACTTGATCCACAAATCTCTAACCATGCTCAGTACTCTTCCACTTTTCCACCAATAAACTCTTAAGTGTGAAAGTGTTGACAGCCTGCAATTGACAAATGCCATTCAGTACCCTGGACATGAAAGGTGCAGCTCATCTCGGGGAAGTCCTTTCAAAAGTACTGTACCATCTTGCTTCCAGACACACTCAACCACTTCTTGACTTTTTGTTAAATTGCCTCCCATTTCTTTCATACTCTAAATACTGCTATCCAACATGTATGCCTATGTGAGAGGTGCACTTCATACCCAGCTGAAAGGTAGAAGTACGTAGCCTAATTATTGTGGAAACAGAGCATTGCCACATTTCATGAACACTCTCAAGATCCTCAGCAAATCCTGACACCATTTAAGAAACACCTGACCATCCATTTGTTGCTGTAGTCTGGTATCTTGAATGGCACAAGTCTGTATAGGGCGGAGCTTTTGGCTGGTAATGACTCTTCTTACAATTACAGTCATACCTCGAAATTCACCAGGGAACGGTTCTCCTGCAGTCCCGCGAATCACCCAATCCGCAAAGATAGGCACACCTATCTTTGAATATACAAATAAACCATGCCTGTCACCTTGCCCCTCCCCGACGCTGAGGGTTTGAGGGCATTTCTGGCACCACTCATGCTCTCTGACAGGTCAGGGAAGTGAAGGGAATCCTGAGCGCTCCCCAACCGAATCGGGGTTCCCTGTTGCCATGGGTACTCCTCTGCCCTCTCCGCCAGCTGCAGGGCCACCCCGTCCCCTGGAATGGCCAGGTTAGGATTGGCCTAACCCTAACCAGGGGAGGGGGCAGGGGAGTCCTTGCAAGCCAGGGGAGGGGTAGGGGCAGCCTCGCAGCCAGCGGAGGGGGCAGGGGCTTCCCTATGGCTGTGGGAGGGGGCAGGGGAGTCCCTGCAGATGGGGGAGAAGGTAGGGGCACCCTGCAAGCCGCAGGGTGGGGGGGAGGGGGAGCGAGACCACATGGCCCTGGGGTCAGCAGCTGTAATAAGCTGTTGACACATTGTTATAAACCTTCCCTGGCATGTGATCTGTCCAACACTGATAAGGCAGTGAGCTGTAGGCACTTACCAAGCGAGCAAGAGGCGCACCCCTGCGCCCCACAGGGCATGGGCAGCCTGCCCCACGGGGGAGCACCAGCGCTGCCCCTCAGTGAAGCAGAGGTACTACACACACATCAAGTGGGAAGCTCTACAAATAATCAAATAATTTTTCACTGAAAAAAAAATCCCCAAAGAAACGAAAACATTAAACCAGAAGCACGAATAAACGAGGTATGACTGTACTAAAATGAGGTCTTGGTGTGACACATTGTGGAGAACCCCAGTTCAGAGGTTATGCTCTTCTGGCCCACCTGTCTGTCTCCTCTAGCAGGGGTTACTAATTCTACAGCAACACATGCCTTAACACCCAGAGCTGGGCTGAAGTAATCAATTGTGAGTCTTGTGGTGCACAAAAACCAAAAGAGAAAGTCCTGTTCTGCCTTCCAGCTACGTGTTTCCATCACTTTCCTTGCTCTGGTGCTGGTATTCACTCACTCAGAAGTAAGCAAGTTTAGAAACTTAAGCCAGTGCTAAAGGATTCCTGACAAAAAAAAAATTATATGTACATGTCTTATTTTTAAACATTATTTTATCTACTGATAGCCACTGCCTGCAAGAAGTCAGATGACTTGGGCTGCAAATGGTAGATAGGAAGGAGGACAGGCTGGAGCCACAAGTGCTTTCTCTGTAAGCAGTAGCCAATGGTTCAACAAGTTCAGCCTTGCTATAAAACTGCACCTTCAGCAGGCAAAACAAAGCCACATGTGCCTACTCCTGCTGCCTCCTGTGCAAAAGAAGGATGAGAAGAGAGGAGTGGAGAACATAGCTGGGAAGACATGTTTATAGCTTGGACTAACACAGCTCCTTCCATCAGCTGCATGCAAGTTAGAGCCCTCCTAAGTTCAGAGTACAGTTCACACTCCCTCACACTGATCATGTGTAACTGCATTTATTAGGAGTACTTTCTGTTTACCATTATTCTGCGTCTTCTGTCCCACATATTAAGAACTTCATACTTCCCTCAAGAATCTAAATATATTAGGTTTCATTTTGTGATCCTGTCCCCTTACTCTTTCACCTCTTTTCACAATCACTACTATATTAAGCAGAAATTATTTTAATTAAGTTACTGTTACATATATTTGACCAACTATTTTTTGTGTGCATGGAATAAATAATTCACGTTCTAGGAGCATAAAACTTAACCACCAAAGACTTTTAGCTCAAGAACTCCAGTATGGTGGATTCCTGACTGTCTGCTCTCCTTGTTGGTTGAACATAGTGTGGAAGGAGTGAAACACACTCTCTTTTCCATTGGCTCATCTCACACTTATGACAGAAAGAAGTTCAGAACTAGATGTGAAGATGGAGATATGAATAGATAACATATCCCAATCTCCAGTTATACTCAAGAAGTCCGTCTTTTCCTTTGCATAAATATTTGCAAAAACATTCACTGAGATGATTGAAAAAAACCTCATCTCTCTTAACCACAGCCCCAAAAAATAGTGAGTTGAAGAAGCAACATAGTAATCACGGTAAGAGAGATCAAACTGCACAACAGCTACTGTTTCAGACCTGTAACCACAGCACCACTACGTCTAAGGTGCACATACACCTCCAACTTTTATTTCTGGAGTGGAAATATTTGCTAAAGATTCCACTGTGGGGCTTAAGCCTGTTGTTTATCTCTAGCTCCCTTCCCATCTCACAGTCTGCTTTTCACTACAATGGTCTGTACAGACACTCACATACTGAAGATGCAACGCACACTCCTAAAACGACCTTTATAAATATTAAAGGAAAAAAAAAAGGGGGGGAAATTAAAGGAGTATTTGACATGCAAAGCATAGAAATGCTCCAGTTCCAGAAATAGAAGGGTTTAGAGAAAACACCAGCAGATGATTTCTGAGGAGAATCTTAAAAAGAAAAGGGGAAAAGCACAGGATGTACAACTGCTTCAGCCACACAGATTTCAACCTTCTTTCACACTTGTGGCAGAGCACACAGCTACCAAAACGCTACCTGCATCAAAAGGTGAAAAAAGCTTGTGACCACAGGCTCAAAGAGGTGTAGTGTCACGAAAGACTGAACCAAATGAACATCCCATTACAGAAATGCAAAACAAACAAACAAAACTACCTCTCATAAAGCCTTTGCTAAAACTCATGGTGGCAAAGGTCTCCACAGAACAGCAGAGATTCCTGCCGAGCATCCCTTCATGGAACTGATTTTATTTTCTTAGGTGTACAAGGCACTCAATCACAAAAAAAAAAGAACAAAAGTTTAAAACGGAGAAAGGTATTTTGTCTCACACAACAGGGAAAAATCAGCTCCTTTAAGAACTCCAAGAGAGTAAGTGCTTCTTGACTGACTTTTTCTCACCGGGGTTTAGGGCAAGCGCTTTACCAAGTCCAAAGCTATCATCAGGCCAGAAAGGAATGACAAAAAGCAAAGCAGCAAATGTGGGCTGACTGCATTGTTAGCTTTGATAGTCCTGAACAAAAGCTGCCTCTCAGATGGAATGCTGTCATCACAACTAACTCATCTGCATCCTGACAAATCTCTCTGTATTGTTAGAAAACTGGAAAAGGTGTCATGTCTGACTGGCTCCAGAACAGAGGAAAAAATTTTTAAAAATAGCTCAGAGAAACCTTAGATTTCCTGCTTGTAACACCCAACTTAAGCACTCAAAATTCCATTCAATAACTTGCCAAGATATAAAGTAAGTTCCACTAAATGATCGATACCCCTAACCAAAGCAAGATGGTGATGCGTCACCCTTCACATCTGCGTAATACAGCTCAGCTCTGAGTAAGCTGAACCTTGATGGATAAAAGGATCACCTAGCCCACCTACTCCGAAGCTGCTGCGTATTTGATACACAGACAGGGAAACTCAAGACAAAAAGTCTCTGTCCCTCTGAAGATACTAGAGAATACTCCTAGTTTTAATAGAAATCTGTGGCTACATGTCTGAAAATGGCAACAAAAGGCTATAATCAAGTGGGTGCGTGTCTTGTCACCACTGTACACTCTGTCAAACTGTGCCTGTGTGCAAGCAAGAAGTGGGCAAAGCATCATGTAGTGACATGCAGCCAAGGGTCTCACTGAAGTCCAGAAGGACATGAAGGTATACATCCCAGTCTGAGCAGAGCCTGGGGAGGTATAGCCTGGAAGCAAACAAACTCATGTTTCTATGAGGGACAGCGGAGCCTTTTACAATCTTATGCACCTAAAGAGAGTTCTCTAGAAGTTCTTAAAGATCCTGACTTACTCTGGTAAGCTGATATTTGTGAGGCACTCTACTGAATCAAGAAGCGTGGGCAACCTGTCCTGGCTTAGTTTTATTTTGCTGCTTTGGCAGCGAGGGGGTTAACAGCTCAGTTCTGGCCTGGGCCTCAGTGCTGCCATGGCATTCAAGGTTATAGAGATAGAGACGTCTCTGTGAATAAACATATCTGGGAGAGAAGAAAAAAAACCTCAGTAGCAAGATGTAGGGGCCGGTTCAGAACCTGTGTCGGGAGGC
>WEKX01022111.1:76183-98045 GCA_013390025.1 Pitta sordida | reverse complement strand
TTAGTTAGTAAATAAATCCTATATATTCTTTACTTGTAGTTTGCCTTGCTTTTTCGCCTGTGACCAGTTTTATGTTTCAGTTTTATTTTCCAGTTTTTCCTCCAGGAGAGGTTGTGGGTGAATCTCTGGCATCCAGCCAGGGTCAAACCACAACACAACCTCATTTAAGATAAGCACTTAGTTCAAGAGATCCTTTAGACACATATAACCTCAAAAGTGGACTCATATTGTGAAAGGTGATATGTTGAGAATTATGAATTTACAATTGAAAGCAGAATTAACAAATTTGTGTGTCTCAGATTCTAAGTGAATCTCACTATTCAGGGTTACCTAAATCCATTTAAAGAAATTTTAAGATTGAGAATTCTTAAAGGAAGTTTATTGGTTCTCCTGATCCATTTTTTTTTTTATTTGAACCAAAAAAAAAACCCCAACCCTAGTATTAGGTATATTTACTGAAATAGACTGAAGTGACCCCGGATAGCAAAGGAAAAGTTTAACACGTATTACAAAAATTGCTTTTGATCTTTCTTTAAAAGCTGCATTGGTACAAGTTGTGGCGAGTTTTTTTGTATTTTTCTGTATTAGGTGTATTTTGTATTTCTTTTTTCCTTTCCCAACTTTGTGTGGTATTTGTATGCATTCCTGTGTTACTTCTTCAAAGACCTCTCGTAAAATGAAGTGAGCATGTGCAGACATAACCAATCCAAAGTCAGTTTGCCTCCTGAAATATGACTCTGACCAACTGAACTGTATTCCACCTCCAAAAGATGACTCTCACCAATCAAAATGGACTCTACCCAGATATTAGAGGTTAAAAAGGTCAAGCCAACCTCAGCCAAATTGAGTTCTGGGCACTGGATGGCAGGCTCCCAGTGCTGTTAACCTTGCTGTACTGTCTCAATTCATAGTTTTACAAAATTAAACTTAATATTTTCAATAAATCAATTTTAATTAAATTTAATTGGCTCATTCCGTTTATAACATTATACTGGGAATGGTCCAACTTGTAACAGAGACTGGCTTTTAACTCTGTACCTAAGGGTACAGTAATCCCTTGCCTATTGCAGGGGAGTCAATTCCAGGAATATGTTATAATACACAAAATTGTGAGGTAGTGGTAAATACAGTAAAAACTGTAAATAAGGTAAAGATGGTAAAGACATGGAAAAAACCCCACAGTGGTGAACCGTGAACTAGCAGGTTCTGTATTTTGATTCTACAAACTTCTAGCCTTAGAGAAAATACATTTGATAAGAAATGATCCAAAACTCTGGCATGTCACACACCTCAATTCAAAGAATTATGATTTCATTGATTTGCTTTCAACACAACTAGTTTCAAAGCCATTCTTACCTCATCTGAGAAATATTTTCGAGGCATGCAGATCCTACCTGAACTTACGGCTCTGATAACATCACCTGTTTCCTGTTTCTGAAGTAAAGGAAGTGCAGAGAGGTAGACAGGGTAGAATCAGCTTCCCAGAACCATCTGCATGAACAAGTCTAACAATCTGACAACTGTCTGTGCTAAGGAAGGAGACGTGGGCACCACACGTCTGTGTGTGCAGACGTGTGGTGCTTCAGCCTTTCCTACCAGCTTTTGACATCTGATTCTCGACCGCACTATGAGCTCCCATGTTTCAGCACATAAACCTTGCTTCTCTCCACCCTCCTGATTCCACATATAGTCCACATCACCCAGTCCGTAACTAAAACCCAACAGCACACCACATTATGTGATGGCCTGAAGAGTGTCTTCACTCTCAGCTCCCCAATTGCACTAAATGATCTCCATCTGTATTTAGCATAAACCCTGGGCAGAGCAAACCCAGAGGATGACAATTAATCTTGACCTACATGGCAAAACTTGTAAGCTATTTTTGTCTCATTTATTATGGCCTATTTCATGAAGACAATAAGTTGGCACTAACTACCTGAACGTGACTCATGTCTCCCCTATTCAAGATTTTCAGGGCAATTCTGTAGAAGACTAGAGTAACTGGCTACTCCTTAGTACTCTTCTACAGTAAATATGGTATTATTTTTTTTTTTCTGAACCATTTTTTAAACTAGTCGATAAAAAACTAAACAACATTATAATGAGCACATTGTAACAGACATCATAACACCTTCGGAGGCTAAAGACTAGTAAAGAAAGGTTTTAGTATTCATCTTACACAGTTTGGCTTACTGCACAATACTTGAAAATTTAAATGCTTCCTACAATTTTGGGGGGTTTTGGTCGCGACACCATTCACGTCTCCTTTTGATTCACAGCTGTAGCTCAACTTTTCCATTGAGTAAGTATTCTAAGGCTCACATTGCTGGCAGGAAATTGTTTAGCTTGTTCATGACAAAACAGAAGGAAAATAGAAAAGCTGTAGCAGATAAGTCACTTCTTTGCAAAAAAATACTTCCTCATTAAGACCACCATATAACCCTTTTTCACAGCTACAGACCAAGGTATCTGAAGCAAAGTGATGACTAAACAAAAGAATATATTCAGTAAGCATAAAATAAAAGCAAAGAGGAAATTTTAAAAGAACTTGTTATTTATACAGAAAATCTTCAAAGTCATTAAACTCTAAAAAAAACCCCATTCTAATTTCTTAATTCTTTAGTGAAGCAACCATGTTAGCTTTTTTGCTAACTGTATGTATTGTCTTCTCTCTCACAGGCATTTGTTTTACAGAGTCTCACTCATACAAAAGCGCTTTCTTATAAGAAAACCCCACTGAACTTGCTGAATCAACTTCTGTCCATTACTTTGATAAATTTAGAGTTGTTTCTTTAAAGTATCAGCCACTGCATGACCTCCTCTGTGAAGTTACCTTATTACTCTCCTCCTCTGTCCTAAGAGAGCAATCATACACTCTCTATTCTGCAAAATGATATGAAAGGCCCAGTATTTCCTCACAGTTATAACATCTCCAGCTGCATCTAAATTATTCATTCATTTTTCTTCTGTCTTGCTCCACCACAACCAAATACATAACTAGCTGCCCTACAAAGATGGGGAGAGGGAAGAGATACATTGAACATCACTGGAATGGAAGAAGTTCATTCTGTGATGGAGGGGGATATTTTATTCTTTATATATCCCTTATATGAACAGGCCTTAAAACAAAAATGTTGTAGCAACTCATACTTGTAACAGAACTACAGATAGGACACTAATGATGTTTCTTGGATGTAATGACTCCTTTAAGCTTGTTTCCCTTGAGATCAAGTAACATGGGGCACTGCAGTAAGTCAATTTGCAAACAATTGGGGAAATTATCATTTGTACAGAATTGTTTGACATAGACATCTACAATTAGATGCAGGATTTCCTTTTAAATTCCAAAGGGACTTCCACATCCCTGTCTTTCTTTACTACAGTTGAACATGAGGAACAAACAAGGTGTTCCTAATTCCGGAAAGAGGAAGAGAAGAGGGGGGGAAAAAATGCAAGCTGCCAGTTAAGACAGAAAGAAAACTTGATCATGCCCATGTGGACTGAAAACAATCTTCAAGGGTCAACTATTAAACTAAAAAGGAGGTCCCTATTCCCACAAAGGAAAAAAGGCATTGTTTATTCCCATGAAATAATTCAACAATAAAACTTTTAGAACAGTTCTTCTGAAAAATGAAGTGCTGTGCAAAGAAATTTGCTGCTATTGCATCTTATCTTGATAAAGACATATCAAACAACTAAAACAACAAAATCAGGAAGGGGGTGGCTCAATAAACACAGAGTTGCTTAATTTTTAAAATCAGTTTTTATCCTTGGGCTACATGATTAGGCCAAAAGAATGGTAAATGCCTGCAGTCCTTCTCCTTCCCCCACTAGGTGACTTCCAATTCTTCACTTTATCAGGGAAAATTCAGACTACTAAACACAATCAGGAAGTCTTTGCTTACAACTGATCCTCAGCATTGTATCTTACTGTTCAAATAGCAATGCAAATGGGAGACTACAAAAACAACCACAACTTCCATGCCATGCAGTATCTCCCTTCCATGGGAGAGACAAAGTGGTTTTCAGTCTTTATAATCAATTTTCCTGAAAAACTAGCTAAGCAGTGCAGCCTTATAAAGGGATGAATCCATTATACGTACACCTGTTTTCTGCTGTTCCAAAGATCTGTTGCTGTGCTGGTTAAAGATCTACAGATGGCAGCATTGACACAGTAATTAATCCTCACCAGAGCAGAGGTCAAAACGCATTTCACAAAATTGTTTCTTACTGGAGGCTAAGGTCCAGTCTTCAGTGTCAAAGATCTTAGCACCAGGCAGTGTAAGAACTGGGCCAGAAATTGTCTGGCAGTAAAGAGAAACCACATCCAGGATCACTACTAAAAACATTATACCAATCACTCATCCAGTAACTGCAACAGTTTAGGTTCCATCTTCTTGGAAATAAACTACATGTAGACAAGTAATGAGCACTGTGAGCCATGGGCTGCTGGTATAGTTCATATGGTCACCTCCATATGCTGTCAAATTTGAAAGAAGAAGGAATAGAAAGATGTCTGATACTCCGACACCTTTACTGTCCTTTCTTCCTCTATTGCTCCTTGTTCAAAAGAAGCCTTGCACTCCCCCTCATTTCTGCTGTTTGGGTGCTATGTATTCAGTGGTCCAGATCATCACACAGCACAGGGCTCAGTTACATCAAATGAAGGCAATGTCCCAGATGTCCTAGGACAAAAATAAAATGCATTGACAGGCAGTATGATTTGGAGGCAAAGGATGAAAGTAGCAGAGAATATGGGATATAAAAGTCCCAGTTCAGTTCCACTGGTCCGTCCTATCTTAAAGCCATCTTTATCAACACAATGTCTACATAAAGAAAACTACGTATTTGCACTACTGACCTTCAAATCTATGCCCTGAATCACTATTTCATGTTTCTTGTCATGCTAAAGCTCACAATTTTCAGTTCCTTCACTTTAAAGTGTGTGTAATATATATAATTTTTGTAGCTGGACAGTTGGTTTGAAAATAGAGTCCTTTGACTGGACGCAGCTCTGCACCTGGAATGACAGTGACTTCTCTGAAATCACTTGCTTGCAGCCAGCTCTGCTGTCCACCTCAGCCAGCTCACAGCACCCGCTGGCCTTGTCCCAGTGCTCTGGTGCACTGAGCACACTCACAACTAGCTTGTCTTTCATTTTCTACCAAGGACAGTGCTGAGCCCTGCCCAGCAGAGATCCTAACTAGCCACTCACGGCTGTGCAGCAGGAATTGAGCTGCTTTGTCCCAGTCTGCTTATGCCAGTCCTGTACCATCTTAAATGCTCCCTCTCATGTCAGCTCAATTCCACCACAGTGCACCAACCTTCACAACACCAATAACGTTGCTGCTGTTAATCTGTGCCAGAGACAGGTGGCACAGGCAGAACAACAGTAGAAAACTGTCACTTCAGCAAATCAAGCTGCCTGCCAGGGCTGGGCACCACGCACAGGAATGCAACACAGAGCAAGGTACCCTTGAATTTAAAGGCCAGCACTTACTCTAATTCAAATATTTGCACAGCCTATTCTCACTTCAGGTACTTTAGATTAAACACTTCACTGGTATGCCAAAATCTATGCAGCAGTTTTTGATTGTTTAATTTCTGATTAGATATACTCAGGCTAGTAACTGAGCGTAGTTGTCCAAACTCCTCAACTTTGGAGGAGTCAGAACAACTTTCCCTCCTTCTGCACTAGACTTCATCAAAGGAATCTGAGTATATGCAGCTCCAAATAAAGACATTTCTGTTGAAACACTAACTGGGAAGCATATCAAGTTTCAGAACAGTACTCGTAGGCACCTGAGACTTCTAAGAGCAGTTTAATAGCAAAAACATCACATATCACATACTTAGTTAGCAAATATTATTGAAAAAGCTCTCCTAGACACTTCCTAACTGGAACAACTAACTCATTGCACAGTTCCTGACAATGCAGATTTAAAAAAAAGAAAAGAAAAAAGTTGGATATTCATGCAGGTTTTACAAAACTCTGTCATGAGAAATCTATATTTTTTGGACTAAAAGACCCTGTTTCCCAACACAACCTAACACAGGTGGAAAGCAGAACAGACCCAACAGTCAAATGAATATGCCGAAGGCAATGTGGGTCCATCAGCAAGCACAGAGCTGTACTGGTACCTGCCACTGTATCAGACTACAGACATTCTGAGATTGCTGCTGTGTAACAAACCACTGTCAGACATCTTAGAGATGTAACTTTCATTTTAACTAATTTTTGAAGTATTGCTCCTTTCAAAGTACTGATGAACAGATGAACTACAGGCCACATGCACTGTATATTTCTAGGGTATTTAGTGACACAGTGGCGTGTCCTCACTACAAAAGAGAAGGGAGGAAAAAACCCCAAAGCAACCCAAGAGAAACATGAAATGTCATTTTCATTATTGATTCTTTTAAAGGAAAAAACCCCATGAGCTCCTTCCTCAAACCTTATCAAATTCTAGCAAAACAGAGAAGAGAAAGCAAAATGTGACAGTAAATAGGACATGTCAGGTACAGCTAATTAGGCTGCAGTTCTTTAAAGCTGCTCTGTTCCCTTCTCCTTCAGCTCTGCAGCACACAGCATTTATATTCACTCACAGGTTGAGGAGTGGGAGAGGAGGGACAGCTATGCCATGACGCAGCCTCTGAGTAACATGTACGTGGCAAGACTGGAAACAACTGCAGCAAGTTTATGCATTCAGTGGCATGACAACTTTTAAACAGTCGTTTATTCCTCATTACGGTACAACACGGTATTGGAATCAAAAGTAAAGCCATTTTCATCAAAGTTAAGAACAGTAACCCAAAACTGCATATGAACTCCCCCACAACAGCAAGCTGCTAAGTTAACACACTGACATGGGAGAGTTGCTTCCTGCACCACTGGTGCACTGGACCGTGTACAAGCATCAGTTCTTTCTTTTCAACAGATTCAAAAGGTGGAAAGTTTGAAAGTAGAATATGTCCTCAAGCCTGTTCCTTACCAAATTGAAGTGGAGGGTGTGTGTCCTGCTGTGTGCAGAACTTCTCTGTATCACCCGGACAAAGCTTACAGTACACGGCAAGTGGACAAGCAAAACATACTTTTCTGTACCATGACTAAACCACTGAAAGATCCAGCAGTACATTAATTCTGCAAAAGCAACAGCATGAAGATGACCCCTTCAGTGCTACACTTTGAGGTTGTTGCAAGTGCTCAAGCTCATTTCTGCTATGGCTTAGTGCCAGTCAGTGAAGGCACTGCAACAGACCACATGTGCACTCTGCCTTATTGTCAGACATACAGTATATTGACTTAGCTTTTAACTACTTAAAAATCGGCTTTAACACAATATAATGCAACTAAAATTACCTTGTTTACTCCTCGAACCTCAAAATAGCAAAAGAAGACACTGGAGGGAACTCAGTATTTACCTCAGTAAAAGCTGGAGCGGAGGAAGTACTTGCCCATCTGAGGGAAACCAATGCAAGGCGTTCATTTCTAGCTGATAAAACAGCACGAAAGAGAACAAAAATAGAGCCAGGTGGTTCCTACAACAGAAACCAAAGTGACAGGGGAATGCAGCACAGCAGAGCAGCCCACTGCCTCCTGCAAACCACAGGTTGACTTGGGCGTTCACCTGCAAAAGCTCTGCAGCTGCAGCCAGTCTGAGCACCTACACAAGAAGGAGCAGGCGCTCGCTGTGCAAAGCCTGAATGAAAGCAGAACACAGAGTGACAAGGCTATGTACTGGCAATCCAGATGGATGGCTAACCTGCCAGCAAACTCAACTGGGCTGCTGTTATCCACCTGTGTCAACTGTGGGACATCATTCCAGCTGCCTTCACAAGGCATGACCTCCCCTGCAGGGTAAAGACATCGGCAACCCTCCAGACAAAATGAGACACAGCTATAAAAGGTCACACTTGTGACCCGCCCCCAAGAAGAAAGTAAGCCATGAGGCAGCCCAGAGTACACAGCTTTTGTGATCCCAGCCTCCGCATCTGCCTGGTTTCCATTCAAACCCAGAATTACTTTTGTAATCCCTCTTTAGCTAAGGGAGGCACTGCAGGCCACTTGCTTGTTTCGGTACATTCACAGCCCAGTTCAGATAGGAAGGGACCTCCAGACTTCTGGATTTTTCCCACAATAAAGTGTTCTTTCCTAGGAGAGTTCAAAAGTCCAGTGATTCTCTGCCAGGAGGCACACATACTTTTCTAAACCCTTCAAAAATACATATGGCATAGAATTTCACTGAGCTTTCACTAAAGAGTTGAAAATGTGCTTCATCCTGCTGAAGAATGCTCCAGAGTTGTTTCACCAAAGATCAAGCCACTGAAGAGTTTTCAGCACTGCTTAGTCCTTTTAAGATACACCTTAGTTGTAAAGTACTTTGGAATAGATTTATATTTCTATAGGATGACCTGAGTAGGATTTGCAACTTGTTGCATTTAACAGGTCTTTGGAATGATCACAAAAAATTAAGTTTGGTATTAGTAGTTCACCTAAACAGGAAAAACAAAATATTTAAAGATGTTATTAATCTACACACAGCAAATCATATCCAGGTCCCTCCCTGTGATTGTTTTAACCATTATACTGACCTATGCAAATACCTGCACACTACCACAAACCATTCAGCTGAGATAAATTACACCTCTTCAGCAGAGAGGGGATTTTCCACCAAAGTTATCTTTAGTACTAAGTGTGAAAGATACCTACCTACATAGTTTTTACAGTAAGTGCATAAAGACAGTCCCACAAACAAACCTGATTCTGGCTACATCTGAAACGCAGAACTTTGCTGCTTCTGGCACCAAATGCACATCCTGGCAAATTCTCGTGGCATGTTAAGTGGCGACTGAAACATTGCTGCTCCCTTCCTTAACACATAGCTCTCTGCTAGACTTGAGGGGCTGCTTGTGCACACACAGAGACGCTGAGAGGTATCAAACTCCCTGTACTGCGCTTCAACGTCCCGAGGACTGCCAGTCAGAGACCTGGACCCAGCACTCTACAGAGAATTTGGAATGAACTCCTTCTCTGAATGGCTCTTTCAAAGGCTGGATCGTTTTTCAAGCTGATTAATAGAAAATGTAGGAAATTAGTCTTTTTACCTATTAAATGCTTTTGTGAATACTCCCACCCCACCGAGGGTGTCTGCTACAGTGACTCACCTGAAACATTTCACTGCATTTTAACATAGGCTAAAACCTCTCTTCTTGCAGCATTTTTCTGCAAAGTTCTTGAATAGTTAGGAGTTGGACTCGATGATCCTTGTGGGTCCCCTCCACCTCAAAATATTCTGTGATTCTGCCATTCTGAATAGGTGTGTTATTATTTTAGACAGCAAATAAAATATAGAAACACTGCTGTTGTGTTAGTAAAATATTTTAAGTACAGGCATAAACAAAGTTGTGTATTCAAGTGAATCAAACTTCTCATTTCAAAGGTAGTGAGTTTCTATCACTTTCAGACTGACTACTATCCAAGGCAATATAAACAAAATGGGGATTTCCACCAGAAAACCGACTATGCTCTACTGAAAATACATTTATACATATTGTGCCTATTAGAAACTTCAGCATAATCAAGATGTGGGTGCTTGCAGATGCTTTTCCATGGAACCCTTAAGCTAAAACATGCTTTCATTATTCCACAAACATTTAAAAATGTGTTTTTTAAAAAATACGTAGTACCACAGCCCGGTTTGCCCACACTGGAAATATTACAAGTTTGACTGTTGAAAGGTGCTAGAAATACCAGTCCACAGACACTGCACTTACATGAAATAGTAACTTTTAAGTATGACCAATAAAACAGCACAGAACTGGCATTATTACGTCATTGCTTCCTGCCAGTGAAGAGGAGCTATTTTAGCTAAGTGAAGCTGAGCAAAGAAAAGGAAGTCTAAACCTTCTACAGATGGTTTTGGGGCCATGAAAGGAGTTTCTCTGAAGAAACTTTGTAGTGCACAAAGGGTGAGTAATAATTCCATATGCTTTGCTTGGATGTAACTAGGATGCTTATGTATGTTGCTAAGATAGACTTCATTGTTCAGAAGCTGAACATAGGCATTAATTCTAGAACTAATGAAAAGATATTTAATTCTTTAAAGCACTTTCAAAATATCAGTAGCATTCTATAAGCAACACTTGAAGCAAAATTATTGCATGTGTAAAAGTATAGTACCATAAATACCTTTGTTTAGGATTTTAACAAAAATTTTTGCAGTATGCACTAAATAATAGCATTGGTAAGTACATTTATCACTAAAGTAAAAATGTTTGTTTTCATTAAACTAAAACCAGGATCTTGTTGCTTGGTCTCTCTGTGTTGCACTGAAAGTCATGTTGTCCTCACAGAATTGTGAGCAAATATAAGAGACAAAGAAAAAAAGGGGGGTTGGAAATAGAGATACATGGACAGATCTTCAATGGAGTCACTGTTACCTAACTTATAGAAAGAATCCGGAGGAAAATACATAGTTCTGGTTTTTTTCTTAAAGTCTTTGTTCTTGTATACAGCACCTAGATACTTCACAATTCACATCAGACACTCAAAAAATCAGCTATCATTAAAAAAAAAAAAAAGACTGATAAAAATGAACACAGAGGAATCATTCAGAATTAACACAGATGAACTTCCACAAACCAGCAACTCCAGGGGCTCTTCAGTAAGTGCTTTAATCAACACCAGTAAGTGCTCCCACTATGAAAAATGACAACTAGAGAAAAACCATCCACTCAGAGCCACCCAAAGATCTACCTGGGCTGACCTGGGAGATATTAATCTGAATTCCCTGCAGCCATGTACTGATGAAAAAGCAGAACATCTCCATTCACATATAAATGCAGGCAGGTAATTACACACTTTTAAAAAAATCTCAATATTTCTTGTGTACATAAATGTAACATTTTAGATTCTTAAATATTAAATTTAGGAGAAATACCTAATTATAGCACTACCCTGCATTTAAACCCACAAAGGTTGAAAACAGTGTCTTCAACAACTTAAAACAAAAACAACTCCAAACAAATCCTTTTTATTACAGTAGTCCTTTTATCACATTGTTTGATATATCCCAGAACTGTCATAAACTTGAGATAACCAGTAAACAAAGCATGGAACCCCTGGTTTTCCTGACAGAACCTCACACCAGATTCAGTTTCCTCTCTTCCCATCAACCTCAGTCTACTGGTTATTTCAGAAACAATTACAGGCACTGCAAGTCAAAAGGAGAGAACAGCCAAAACTAAACCCAAAATCCATATTGTTTATTAATACTCAAGTGAATCTTTTTACCTCTCCTGTACATTACCACTCAATTCACCTCCTAAATCAGTCAGGATCGTGATCTAGGTATCCATGCACTATGTCATACACAATGACTAGCAAGAGAGACAAAAACAGAACAAAAGAGAAAAAAAACAACTTGCAATATGCAAGGGCAGAGGGAGGTGTGTGTTAAGCAACATTTGGACAAGGTTATGCAATGGTAATGAAAGTTCGGACTGTGCCACATAATAATTCAACTGTGCTACAAAATTTTTCTTTTGAGCATATGCTAGCTAACTTTCAGTCAATTCTGCTCTCATTCTTTAACTCTTTTATTTTTCTTATTTCTGCAGTTCTTCACAAAATGAGCAGTTTTAGAGGCATTCATACAAATGCCTTCCAAAACTCTTTTTGTATAGCTTTTCCCATACCAAACATAAATTCTGCTACATGTTCTAGTGATCTTGTCTGAACAGAAAACACCTTGCTTTGCTTTGTATCGCGGGAAAAAAAAAGTTGAAGTTTATGTTTAAATATTTATATACACAACATTTTCATATGTCTGTAAACTGGAGAATGTTAAGAAAATCAGAAGCCTAAACTTGATATTTCAAGGCAGAAACTAACCTAAATAAAGATGTACTAGGTCATATAAAACATAGTTACTCCATGGATACTCTTCTCAAAAGCAGCTGACATTTGCCAGCATTGAACCAGGATGTTGAATAACAAACACTGGTTCAATCCCCTCTGTATGCCTGGAACACTGAATAAGTATTTGGTAACATTAAAGAGGAAGCGTGAACCAGAGGAGCAGTAACAATAAACCCTTTTTTAACGCATCCCTCACTTCTGGAGACAAAACACACAGGAATTTCTTCTGTTATTGAGAACAGTCCAGGTACCCAACCAATACTGTAAAACTTCCTTGACTGTTTGCCACAAGTAGGAAGAGCAGACAAACAACTAACTCTTTCCTCCTCCTCTTCACAAAGCCACCACAGGGCTGGGTAAAAGGCCAAACAAGACGAACCCATGCAAAGTCACGAAACTGTGACCACAGCCAAGAGCCAGGGGTGCAGGTTAACCAAAGCACCCATGCAAATACCAGGCAAGGACTGCCATCCTCAAGTGGCTCCAAAGCAAACCCAGCAATAATCTCTCTTCTCATCCCTTGAGCCTGCACAAGGACATTTCAGATGTCCAACCCCCATGACCAAGCAACACAACTGTGCTCTGGAGCAGCTGGCTACCAGCCAGCAACCTTTCCCCTCAGCATATATTGCTCATGTATGGCCTTGTCACAGGTTGCACTGCTTCCCATCTTTTTACATTTTTAAATAGGAAGTCTATTAATCTATTCGTATCCTTCATATGTAAGGTGAGTGGTTCTGATGCCCTGGGAGTAAATACTGTATTAGAAGCTATGTAGTTACTAAGACAGCTTTGTAGTGTCTTTTATGAACAACAGCAAGGACCTGTTCTTTTGGGAGCTAAGTAGTTCCTACACTGACAAAAGGCAAAGCCAGTCCTTCACTTTGCATATCCAAATGTCACTACATGCCATGCTCGCTTATTTCTTTTCATAAGAAAAGAAGAGATGGTGTTAGGTAACAGGTTGGACTTGATGATCTCAAAAGTCTTTTCCAACCTGGGTGATTCTGTGATAACTAATTTTAGTCACAAAATTTTCAACAGGGACAACTTGAAGAACTACTTTCTTTAGAAAATCACTCTTATAGCTCAAATACAACTGTTTGAATCTAATTATCAGCTACTGAAGTACACTCAGGTGTCCATCTTGACTTTTTGATTCCTTATGTAGGAAATCTCTTAATTAAAGTATTTGATTAAAACATGCTTATAAATACTATTTTTCACAAGTCTGACAATACATGCATTTCCCTCAGAGTACAGTAATGTATTTGCAGTCAGAAAAAGGAGCAAAGCTACCACACTAAAAACACAGTCTCATCACTAAACACCGCCCTAAAACAATCCTCCCGTTTGTTTTTAAAGATAGACTTTATCTGACTGACTTCCAATATTTTATCTACTTTTAGGGTATTTATGGAGTGCAACAACTATTCGTAAGTTCAATGAAACTATGACGCCTGAAAGTCACCACCCTGAAGAATATAGGATTGCATCACTGGTCTTCTACAGTTTTGTATTCACAGTGGGATTATTGGTAAATGCCACTGCACTATGGGTTTTCAGCTGCACTACCAAGAAGAGAACAACTATAACTGTATACATGATGAATGTGGCATTACTTGACATAATTTTTATATTGTCCTTGCCCTTTCGGATAATCTACCATGGGAAAGAAACGTGGCCTTTTGGAGATACGTTCTGTCGGATTATTGGTGCTTTCACTGTATTTTATCCAGCCATTGCCCTGTGGTTGCTCGCTTTTATAAGTGTAGACAGATTTATGGCTATTGTCCAGCCCAAACATGTCAAAGAACTAAAAAATACAAAAAAAGCTGTGCTGGCTTGTGCTGGAATCTGGGTAATGACCCTTGCAACAACATCCCCATTGCTGTTTTTACAATCAGATCCAGACAAAGCCTCGAATTTCACCACCTGCATGAAAATGCTTGATATCATCCATTTAAAGGAAGTAAATACATTGAACTTTTCTCGCTTGATATTTTTCTTTTTGGTCCCCTTGTTTATCATGATAGGATGTTACCTAGTCATTATTTACAATTTTATCCATGGCAAGACTTCCAAACTAAAGCCTAAGGCCAAGGAGAGATCCATAAGAATTATAGTTACTCTGATTGCTCAAGTACTCATCTGTTTTGTGCCCTTCCACATTTGCTTCGCCTTCCTGATGATGCACGATGAAAATACAACTTACAATCCCTGGGCAGCCTTTACTACCTTTCTCATGAATCTCAGTACCTGCTTGGACGTTATACTGTACTACATAGTTTCTAAACAATTCCAGGCAAGAGTCATCAGCGTGATCCTTTACCGCAATTACCTTCGAAGCGTGCGCAGGAAAAGTTTTCGAACGGGAAGTGTAAGATCCCTCAATAATATGAACAGTGAAATGATATAAAGAGAGAAAAAATGGCACAGGACTTTCATAAGGTAAACAAGTGATGCTTTTTCTGAATTCTAGCATTTTGACTACACAGAAGAATGTTCTAGGCCAGAAGTAACAGATACTTATGGCACTGTAACTATGAGAGAAGCAGGATAATAATAATTGCACCTCTCTATATTTGTGCAGCATCTTTTGTTATTTCACGTGAAATGGACTAAAACCTACTATCAGTGTTAAACTTTCCAAGGCTTTTGTCATTGCAAAAAACTGTGAATATTGTCAGACATGAACATGTGACCAATACGTATAATAAAGCAGACAACACTGAACAATTACGATGCAACATACAGAATAATTTTTTATATTTGCACAATCAAATGCTTCTAAAACTGTTTTATACCCCACACTTCTAAAATTAACTTAATTCTCTCAAGAGCAATGTCAGCATGACTTCAAAGAAGGCACGTGTAGGTAAAATTTATATTTAATTGAATGAAAAATTTCTTTGATGCAGAGTCCTTTGTAACTGACCACATTCTGCAGTCATAAAAATACTATCAAAGGGTGTAACAGCCAAAGTGTTCACTACCTCCCTGTGGGTATTATGAGACCCTACTTTGGCACAAAAGTATCTTTTTACACATGGGAACACACTAATTTTTCCAGGCACACTAGCAGCCTACGTACTAGCAACAAACTCAAGGTAACAAACATGATGAGTAACTGCAGTAATCACTCCAGCTTTCAACTCCGACTCGCACACTACAAATAATGCATCATTGTTATGTCAAACACATGGTTTTTCTTCCTTATCAAATCAGTCTTTAGTTAAAATTTCAAAAGACAATCTAGAAAAGTAGAAATAAAAAAGGTCTAATGTGGTGTTTAGTATTAAAAATCTCACTCCAAGAGCTTTTGTTATTACCTCAGTGTGCAACATACGGGAACTCAAGCCTGTATGAGGCTGATCTCACTTGCCAGAGGCTTAACCACAAAGGGTTGCAAGCTCTATGGTTCTTCTGTAACATGCACGTCTTTTATTAAGTGCAGAAATCTCAAATATAGGTTATGTAAAACTGACCCACTAAACACCTTAAATTTGCAAGAAGTTCAGCTGCAAGCACTGGAGTAGGTAACATGCTCTAGCACTCCGTTTTTCAAACACATAAAAAACATCAATATGAAATGGATCTGAATATAGAAGACGGGACTTACAGCTCTGTTGTCTTTCTGATTTAAGAAAAAAACCACCAACAACCTGATTTCAGTTTTCAGATAAATGTATAAACAATTCAGACTGAACAAATACAATTAAAATTTGTGCACTGCAAGTTGTGTTTAAATCATGCTGACTGGGGAAATGCGACTGACAGAATGGAACCTAATCATTATAGTGATAAACTATAAATTAGCCAGACCTCATAACTAAGAAATAAATGTTTGAAATTATAATAAATGTGCCATGAAACGTCACACTTTAGTTCAACAGAAGATGAAATTTAATTTGAAGTGTTACATAATTTTTTTTTTAATTACAATCTTCAGAAAACAATCCCTTGAAAGTATATTTAAAACAACCAATCCATTAGAAGCTACTTACAAGCCAGAAGGCAAGCTGTTGATGGTGATGCCAAATATATACTGGGCGATTTCTACAAGGAGAAGATCAAACAAAGCTGAGAGCATCCAAGCACCCAGTAAAAAAGACTGGAAAGACAAAAGTTAATTTGAATCAATTCAACGGTTTAAAAACAAGGGTTTAATCTAAAGAAAAAAATAAGAAAACTACTATATTAGGTCGACTAAGACAAATACCACCTCTAACCTAATGTAATTCCAGATGTACTTGTCTAGATACTGAAGAATGAAGAGTTAGATTTGTTTCCAAAATTAAATTCTATGGGTGTGCTAACTTTCAGCTGATACAGCTGCAAACAGTAATTAGAATAACCCACTGACTGCAGGATTCTATCAATAGAAATTTAAATTTATGGAAACCAAGTTATTTTTAAAACCCCTTAACGTATATATTTCTATACAAAATGTTAGTAGTAAAACTGCAGTATTCATCCAAGACTATGAGTTTCTAAACAGAGTGGAAAGCTGTTTCTATTAAAAAAACCCCTCAAAGCTGGAACTTACTGAAAATTTTCTGCTGCCATATCTTCTTTCAAATATTCTAAAGTTGTAAATGAGCAGACTGCTGCAGAATGTGTCTTTCAAATCAAGACATATTGTTCTTCCACACACAAGTCTCCAAATCTGGAAGGTTAATGATCATCATGTTAAAGCCCCTCTTCCTTCGAGGAAATTCTTTACAGAATTTGTGCTCATAGTGAATGCAACACTGGAGTGAGACAACAGAAATGTGGTACATTTAAGGAGGAAAACACAGAGAGTGGAATGTTACGGAAAGTTCAAGAAGTCCCTTTAAAAATAAAATATTTTCAAGCCAGATGTCTAATAGTTAAAATAAAACTACAACTAAAATTAAGTCAATTACACTTTTATGTCCAATAAAAATGGAAATAACAACCCTAGTAAATTTAGAATTACAAAAATTTATTTTTGAAGGAACCTCCAGATACAAACTAGTCCGAGAAAGTTTAATCAGATCAGCTTGTTTGGGACTATGACAAGTTCAATCTTGAACACCTCTAAGGATGCCAGAACCTCTCTGAAACCTGTGCCAGTTTTTGACCACCCTCATGGTTTAAAAAACTAAAGCAAGCCCCTACAATCTAGGCAGAATTTCCCATGTTCCATCTTGTGTCCACTTGTTGCACTTCTTCATGCAACTCCAAGCAGAGTCTTATTCCAGCTTCTCTATAGCTCCTGATCAGCCACTTGTACACAGCAGTAAGGCATCTCCCCTTTGCCTTCCCTTCTTGATCCTAAGCAGACCCAATTCTGTCAACCTTTCCTGGTATGTCACATCCTCTACCTCCTCCAACTATTTTGGTGGATCCACTTCAGTGAGTTCGTATCTTCAGGAGAGGGGATTGTCCCACTCTGCTCTGCTCTGGTGCGGCCTCACCTTGAATATTGTGGCAGTTTTAAGCACCATAATATAAGAAAGACATTTATCTCTAAGAGAGTGTCCAAAAGGAGGGCAACAAAGATGGTGAAGGACCTTGAGGTGAAGCCGTATGTGGAACAGCTGTTGGTGTTACAGTTACATTGCAGTTACAACTTCTTTGTTAGGGGAAGAGGAGAGGCAGGCATTAATCTCTATCTGTAGTGACCAGTAACAAGACCAGAGGAAATGGCCTAAAGTTGTGTCAGGGCAGGTTTAAGTTGGGTATTAGAAAAAGGTTCTTCACCCACCAGGTGGCTGGGGACTAAACAAGCTCCCCAGGGAAGAGGTCACAGTACCAAGCCTGTCAGAGTTCAAGAAGCATTTGGATGATCCCCAAGAATCACACCATGTGCCTGAGGGTATATTCCTGTGCAAGACTAAGGGTTGGACTCAATGATTCTTGTGGGTGCCTTCCAACCCAGCATGTCCTGTGATTTTTCTACAGATGAACTCAGAACTGGGCACTTGTGGAATACATCTGGAGCACTGTCATCTAGAGGATTAGGGTCACTTGCTTCCACTTACTTACTACGCTCTCACTAATACAGTCCAGGAAATGGTTGGCCTTCTTGGCTGCAAGAGCACACTCGACTCCTCTTGCTCACCAAGATACACAGGTCCTTCTCCAAGTCCTACTTCCCACGCACTTGCCTGCACTGTTGGAACCTGGGATTATTCCACCCAGAAGGAGGACTTTCCAATTCATTAAATTCCTGTCATCCTGTTTCTTGGGCTTGCCAAAGTCTCTCTGAATAGCGGCCCTGCCTTCCAACATATTGACTATTCCCACCAATTTTGGATCATACAAACTTTAAGCACAAATTTGCTTAAACTGCACTTGATCCCATCATCCAAGTAACAAATTGAATAGTACCAGTCTCAGCACTGATCGCAAAGGGAGATCCGGCCAAGTGGACTTTGCACTAATGACTGTAACTCCACTGAGAGTCCAATCAATTTCCCACCCATCTTCCTGTCCAGATTTCCACTACATATCTCACCAATTTGGCTTCAAAGACACAATGGGAGACTGGGTTAATGGCCCTGCTAAAGGCAAGGGATGCAAAATCCATGTTCCCAGTGATACAGAAGATGTTGATATGTACTTCCAAAATTTCCTTCCCTGCCTTTCCAGAAGGACATTTACTTTCTTCCAGTTCTCAGGAACCTTGCTTGATAGCAATTACCTTTCAAATGTCCTCACAATGACATGAGGTAACTCACGAAAAACTTGTGGGTGTGAACCCATAATCATGAGGCTTCTTCCAGGTATCTGAAGAAAGCCTCGCCTACTTCTGCACAATCAAATGGCCTGCAGCAAACACTGCCACCAAAGTTGGCTGTGCTGGCCTGCTCCCTAATCCTGACGCAAACTGTCAACCTCCTCATGGTCCAAGATGAAGGTCCACGCAGTTCTGCTGAACTTTCATATAAAGAGCAATTCCCTTCCTTGCCTGTCCTTCCCAACAAGTTTGCATCTGC
Organism: Pitta sordida; assembly: GCA_013390025.1. Classification (NCBI taxonomy): domain Eukaryota; kingdom Metazoa; phylum Chordata; class Aves; order Passeriformes; family Pittidae; genus Pitta; species Pitta sordida. Next base: position 79,160 of record WEKX01022111.1, on the reverse strand, counting down.
CTGCTGAGACACTCTTATCATGTGACCTAACCTACCATATCTCCATGACCCCTGTGAGATCGTAGCCCTGTAATGGCATATGACCTTTAATTCCTCTTATTTGTTCCTTATGTCACGTGCATTGATGTACAGACATCTCAGAAAGGCACCTAGTCATGCTGACTTCCCAAAAAACATACGAGAGTCTTCCATACAATGCTGTCCCATAGGCACTTCCTTATTTTAGTGCAGTAGTATTTATGAAATAAGCCTTTTCCAGTCCTGTTTTGCTGATTACAAGACCCCTTACATTTGTATCACCCTGTCATCCATTCATATCAACCCTTTGTTGGCTAACCCAGTCCACCCTCTCCTCAATCAGCTGTGGATTGTCATCTCCCTCCTGCATTGTTCCTGTCTTAATGTTCTCCTCATCACGCTGGCCTGCCTGTCAGCAGATGCCTTTGTCCCACTTAGTCAGGTGGATCCCATCGCTTCCAAGAAGCCCTCAATCTTCAGACAGGGTCCCATGGGCACAAAACCCTTGCTGCCAACACCAGTTGTGCAAACAATTGTAACTCACAGGATCTGTCCACTTCACCTTGGCTGGCTGCTCCCAGTCAACTTTGTGTCCTGCACATCCTGAGAAACTGCTTCTAAAAAGAATTGCTCCATGACCTTCCCAGGGACCAAGGTAAGGCTGAGTGGACTTGTGTTAACTGGATCTTCCTTTCCACTTTCCCAAAGATGACTGTGATGTTTGCCTTTCTTGAGCTATTGGGTACCTCCACCAATTGCTGTGACTGTTCAAAGTTGCTAGAGAAAGCCTCACAATTATACTGCAAGCTCCTTACTTGAAGAAACTTTGATTGCTGCCCTTCATCTTTCTCCCTAGTTTCCAGTTCAACTTTGGCTCCCCTTGCTCTCTCCCTTTCCCAGGCCACAGCCTGCTAAGCATTCTTCCCTCCTTTACATTTCTCAAGGTGTTCTCACCTCAACCAACGCTTCTGCCTCTAACTTCCCCATCATACCCAAGCACTGAACAAGAAGAAAGAAGAGAGACCTCACTATTTCAGCTGTCCCATGTTGACATGCCCAATGTTAAAACCCAGCCTGAGGTACCATCCCTCCTGAAGCTCAACCTAGCAGGCCTGTGACCTTGCAGCTGAATATTTCATGAAATGGATTAACTAAACAAGCCTCACATAGACTGACTCTGAAAGGCTTCCAGCCTAATTGCCCTCTGCTTTAGCCAGCTTAAAATTGCACAGATCTAGTGTAATGAAGATCATCATTTCACACACTGCAACTTCACTGCTCTTGACGGAACTCTGTATGGAGATAAAGATCTTCTTGGTTTGGACAGTACACATTTTGCCTTCCAAATTAAATGTATTCTTCTTCAACTGCTCACTTTATTTCCAGTGCTCTCTACCTGGTTTAAGAAGTGTTAAAATCCAACATTCAAAATGTCTGTTCAGCCCATGAAAAAATTCCTTTCCATTAAACTCATCCTTGCGGATGAATTTATTCTAAACAAATTTTCTTTCAAGAGTTCTCACTTGAATATTAGAATCAGACAGGAGTTAAACAATCTGCTCTGCCTGATCTCAGAGGGATGCGGGGATATAGGATATAGCTTCCTCCAAAGGCTACAGCAATACATGAAACAACACTCTCAGGGAAGAAAAAATCCAAACCCACAAATTTCCCAAAGCCCCACAATAAAAGTATCATAGGGTGTACAGATACTTGCAATTGTTTATGCTTAAGACACAGCAAAACCAGTTTCTTTGAACAAAACACAGCTACTACTGGTTTTCAGCAGATCAAACAAATGGAAAGAGAGGACTCCTCTAAAGACATATTGAAAGACAAACAAATGAACCCCAAACCCACACAATTTCCATTTAAAACTTGAATAGTTTCTCAGACTTTTTCAACACTTGATTGTAGCATTTTTAAAAGGCAGATATCATTTAGGTATTTCTGCAGCACAGCATTAGCAACGTATTTGGAAAAGATGAGTCGTGCTCTTGTAGAATTGTGATCTATGTTATGTATTACAAAAATGCTCTTGTTCTTGACAAGAAAGATGACAGAGAGTGCAATGGCACAGAGCGACTAGCTTGGTGTAACAATCATTTAAGGCTTATAAGGTAAAGCATTCTTAAAGACATTAACTTGACTACATACCTTTTTTTGTAACTGTAAAATCTGTAGGGTAAGATAAACACAGAGGCATTTGCTGACCCTTCTCTGTTGAGCTGTAGTTTGCCACTCTCAAAAATTAAAATAACCCCCCCCAAAACAAATCCCCCCAGAACTCACCACTTCTAAGTGCATTATTTCAACCATTAGAGCTGATACCATGGGATTCTTAATTAAGCTTCAAATAAAACCTTACAAGACACAATATCCAAAGAGTATCTTAGTTTGAACTAGGAATGAGTAAGAAATGTCTAGTAAGAAATTAACCAGTTCAGCTGATTACCAAGAAGCATGACAAACTCCCCATCACCTGGAATCTTCAAATTAGAAGAAGTTCTAGTCAACAAATTTTAGTTTTCTACAACTAACTACAACAGAAGTTACAGAATGAAAGGTTGGGCCTCAGTTGTTAAAATAAATCATATGGAGTCAGAGTGCCCAATCACAATAGCCCTCCTTAGTCTCAAAAACTAAGCACAATAAGATACTGACATTCATATCAAAATATTTGTATTATTAAAGGGGTTAAATCACACTTCATTCACAGCAACTTTCCAAATGCCAGTGCCTGAAAGGAAAAAAAAAAATCACGCAAACCAAAATCATTTCCCAGACAAGAGAAAGAAGTGAAAAGGTATGTTGATTGTTTCAGATCAGTTTTTCTCATGTTTTCTAAAAAGTGGCATACTGGGGTGACAATAAAAAAAATAACAAGCTGGTCTACAATACTGAACAAAAGGAAAGAACCAGACAAGAAACAGACTGGGGAGGGGGGGGCATTTTAGAT
>WEKX01022111.1:64214-76166 GCA_013390025.1 Pitta sordida | reverse complement strand
GGGGGGGAAATTGCAGAGAAGACAACAGTTTGCAGTCTCTTTTCACACAAAATTAACCAACTCTTACCTGAAAATCCTCTTTTACAGCTTGTAGGTTATATGCAAAGAACTTCTGATAATGTTGGAAGAGCAGAGTCAATAGAATCGAGATGGCACTTGGGACTAGTAATAAACTCTTTGACAAAGGCGCTTTATCTTAAAGACAAAAACCAAACAAATAAAAAAGCCATTTTAGAGAAAAGTCACACTCAAAAAGTGACGCATTTAAACAGGTGACACATTTAAACAGGTGACTTGAAAACACAGTAACAGTGACACCACCTTGACTTTTTAGCTCAACAACTTCCCAAGTGCTCAGTAATTTGCAAATAGATAGGAAGAACACACTAGTCAAAGAAAGTCTTTAGAAATATTAATGACAATTAAATGTTAACCAGAGATTTTGTTTCCAACATTGTGTCATTTTTTAGCTGTAACTAAACCTAATTGTTCAATTGGAATGAAATTGTTTAGCTGTAACTAAACCTAAGTTCTCTGTGCTTATAAAGGTCATACCCTCCTATGCTGCCCTCCTAAGGCTCAATCGCATTGTCAGGGAATAATCACTCTTTTTTCTAGAAAAATATACACGCACATCTTGTTAAAACAAATACTTCTGTTTCCTTTTCATCAGGGATTAAGATTAGCTTTTTTCTTAGAGCTGATGAAGCTGAAATCGTTTGAATAAACATCCTGAACAAATTGACTTTCTCTCCACCATTCAAGGAAACATATCCAAGTCATTCATCTTCCTTCCTATCAATCATTACAATTACTCATAACTAAATTAATAGAATCAGGATTTCCAATTTGTGAAATTGGAATTTCTTTCCATCTTGGAGCATGACTTTCAGAAAGGATATTTAGAAGAAAGAAAGAAAAAAAAATTGAGAAATCTGCAATACACATATACTAAAAATTGCCAAGTGGAATATCCAGCAGGATATTCCAGGACGATACCCAGAAATTCATCCTAACCTGTTGGTGCAGTTGATGCAATAAAACACAAACTCTTGCCCAACAATTCAAGTCAATTCAGAGACTCTGAAGTATCATTTACCCTATGGCTTTTCTCCTTTTCACACATGCAACCTGCATCACATTTACTTCCTTTCCAAACCCCTCATTAATAGCACAGAATCCACTCATTTTCAGACAACTGTTTTTTCCAGGGTGTTATGAAATCCATAGCTCTGTTGTTCTTCTTAGATAACAAAAGGAACATGGGATTACTTTAAAAGCACTAATGGGAAGTGAAGAGCAGGAGCACAGGAAGAACAAAACTGCATGAAACAACGTAATACAGGAAGCATTTAGTCCCCATCCAGATTAAACTGACTACCATGAATGATTCCATTAACATCTGCTGCACACTGGAACAGTGAATTGCTAGAAAAGGCACCAAAGCAAATATTTTAATTATGACACAATCCCACTGCCATCAAAAATATGGTTCTTACTATGTAATTTAGGTATGATCCTCATCCAAGTATTAACTGATGACATCAAGAACAACTTTGATGGGCACTGGGAGCTGCTCTCAGCTCACACCACCTTGAAGTCTGCAGCCTTCTGTTGTTCACCATGTGAAGAAAACATCTCTTTCTATGCATATCATGCTGAAAACTTGCACTTAAATTCGTATTTCAGTCCACAACCATACCTTTTGAGTTCATTATCTAAAGACATGCTTTCCATACTCCATTTAAGCACTTAATGCCTTGAAGAACTATCCTTTCAAAGAACTACGCCAGGGGAGGTTTAATCTTAATGTTAGGAAGCGGTTTTTCACAGAGAGAGTGATTGCATATTGGAATGGGCTGCCCAGGGAGGTGGTGGAGTCGCCATCCCTGGAGGTGTTTAAGAGAAGACTGGACGAGGAGCTTAGTGACATGGTCTAGCAGGGAGGTGTAGGGCTGGATGACCCTGGGTCCCTTCCGGCTCGGAGTGGCCTGCTAGACTGTGAGGGATCTAGGTTTGTGTTACCGCTCTGGGATGTGCTCTCGGTCTCTGTACGGGTGTTAGATGGTGAGTTGGACTAGATGATCCTTGTGGGTCCCTTCCAACTCATAATATTCTGTGATTCTGTGAACTCAGGCAGCGACTTGGATTGACACAGGTTGATGTGACTATGCTAACCGTAAGATCTACTTTTATGATTGTGTGAGACACATTAGGGCAGAAAGTCTGGATGACTTTTTTAACGCAAGAAAACTGTTCACCTTTCAATTTAACATCTTTGTTTAGATTTTTTTCTCTCCAAAAATAAGGTCTGTAGTCTTTAAATGTTGACTTTTTAAAATTACTCATTCCTCTGATTCCGAGCTGGAGCTGCCTGAAAGCTACTGTGCAGACAGTGCACACACATGTTCACTTGTAACCTCAGGCAATGCTCCCTTAGTTAACCTAACTCAGCTAAATTGGCATTTCTTAATATAAAATGGTTAGTTTTATAATCAAGAGACAAATTTTTTATAGCATTTGAAAGTACAGCCTAAATCAGAACTGCAGTAGTCACAATGGTAAATATTTTTGAACCAAAGTTTGATTAAACTTTTTATTTTACTATTAAATGCATCTACATTATTTCATTAATTTTAAGAAATTTTTACAAGAACACATTAGTCCCATAATACTTTTCACGTAAGAAACATTACCACAAGAAATGTGAAAGCAAAATCTCTAGATATCACCATCATGACTATATATTTCTATATAGGTTTAATATTTAGATTTTACTGCAATTTTCAGATCAGTAGATAATTTTTACATTACAGGTAATACACACTTGAAATACTTTATCCTTTCAAGTTAAGTGCTATTTAGAATGCATTCAAAAATAATTAATCTTATCTGTTTTCTCCAAAAGTGTAAACACACATGTTTATAAAAAGCCTCCTTTTAGCTGAGACACTTTAAACTTTAGTATAGAGGAAAAGTACCTTCTATTAGGCATGACATCAACTGAAAAACCACAGAAGTAACTAACCCATGAATGTGACAGTCACACACACGAGCAATGGAAACTTCTGCTCTCAAGCTTCTCATAAACCTTTGTTTCTAAAAGCAACACTTGAAATAGAAAGGGAAACAGGTTGAAGACAGCAGAAATGCTCACCTCGTTAAGGTTCCTTTCAATCAGAGAGCACATTATCAGCCTACTTTTAGTAGACATTGTCTGAAATATCACGTATAGCTACACCACACGACCACGTGGAGATCCCCACACTAGCCTGACACAAGCTAGCTCTGCAGCAGCACAATAGCCACATTTTTGTGGCATTCAGTGCACTGCTAATTGAGCCGATGTGACTGTGCCGCTCCTGGGACCCAGGCTAACCATGCTGATTTACGAGATAATTCAGTTTCCCCATACAGTACTGTACTGCATAATATTGTTATGCATGGAAATCTGATACATTCAACACACTCTTCACATCTCCTTCAATCATAACACAAAGCATCAATTTACATAGCTTTTTTATTTTCCTGACGCCTCTGCACCACACAGTTCAGTCTTGCCAGCTATGCAAGCAAAGGAGCACAGAGTTCCCTCCTTGCCTTGGGGGTTTTTAACAAATTGCTAGGACTGCGCTACAAGGTTCACACAGAGGTAAAAGGCGAAGTTTGCATTAGCTGCATGCAAGTTCAAAAGACTCTACTCCCTACTACTACAAGAAGTAGATCCTGTGTAGTAGGCAAAGTAGTCAAACATTTTCCAGATGTAACAAGTGGATATACAGTCGACCCTCAAATACCACAGTACCGGGGGTCTTGCTCCTCCCCCACGAAGTTCTCAGTCCGTGTAGAATGGCAGCTCATTAATATGCAAATTTGCCCCACACCCTCACACAGCCCTCTGGCGCTCCGGCGCTGTTTTGGCACTGCCCTGCTGTGTGTCAGTGTTTGTGTCAGTGCTTTCCGGTGTCTGCAGCCACCCCATGCTGGGAAAAACCCCTTTTCCGCTCAACCGGGCACACACTGGTGCGGGGAGCCACCCGTGCCCAGTGTGTCTCTGGGTGGCTAGACCTGGTCTCTCCATACTTGGGGTAGACATCTACCCCGAGAAATCTTGGACATCACATCTAACCTGAGAGTGTGTAAATCTTTCATAACTGCACAAAGCATCCTCGCTCAAAGCTGAGCCGAGGGGAGCGGGGGGGCCGGGGCGGCCCAGAGCAGAGGGGCAGAGCGGGGCCACCATGGCTCGCTGCAGGCAGAGCAGGGCACCCGTGGCCCATGCGGCGCGGCATGGGGGTTGATTTGAATATTCATGACTGTCTAATTTGAACACTCATGACTGTCAGGTCGCACAGGGGCAGTCCCAAAATGGCCCTCCTTAATCGCTGAAAAATCACACAGTGAAGATGTGAAGCTGCTAGCTGGGGGGTGTGAAGTGGAAGAGGGCTGACTGTACTCTCAATCAAGGACGTAGATTTTACCTTAATGAAGACTAATTCCAGCAGGCTTTCCTACTACACTTCTGTGAAATACGTACATAGCATAAAGAACATTGGGAGGGGATNCATGGCTCGCTGCAGGCAGAGCAGGGCACCCGTGGCCCATGCGGCGCGGCATGGGGGTTGATTTGAATATTCATGACTGTCTAATTTGAACACTCATGACTGTCAGGTCGCACAGGGGCAGTCCCAAAATGGCCCTCCTTAATCGCTGAAAAATCACACAGTGAAGATATGAAGCTGCTAGCTGGGGGGTGTGAAGTGGAAGAGGGCTGACTGTACTCTCAATCAAGGACGTAGATTTTACCTTAATGAAGACTAACTCCAGCAGGCTTTCCTACTACACTTCTGTGAAATACGTACATAGCATAAAGAACATTGGGAGGGGATATTACAATGTCTGTAGAAAAGTCTAACTGGTTTAAGTTGATGGTGAGACTTTCATTTCTTATAATGCATTCTTATAATGCATTCTTCCTGCATATCATGCTTTGCTACTGGGATGCAGCACGCTGGCAGACTAAGAAGCAGTACAGAAAATGCAACAGCCAGACCAGCATCATTCTTCACACACTCACGCTAGCCTTTGCAGAACTGCTGAAGTGTTTCAACAGCATTCTTCATGGGACCAAAGCTGCTGACAGACTGCAAAACAAGAAACAAGCCTGAATCCAGCACCACAGCCCACCGCTCAAACGCTTCCTTAAAGCCAGGTGCTGGCAACACGCTTCCGGAATACACTGCAATGTTGTTTGACAAAGCAAAACACTCAGTTGAGTTGACAAGTCATTTGTTTATGCCTGTGCTGTGTTTCCTACTAGCACCCAGAGTAACCAGCTTCCATTCCCGGGCCACCCTGGCCTCTCCAATATTCCAGATAAGAGAAACAGTTTCCCTTAGCAAACTGTCTTTGTCCTTTCAAAGGGTGGTGTTGTTTCCTATCTTATAGCTGTAACATGTACCAGGTATGTTTATTTTTACACTTGTAGCTCCTCATCCAAAAGGGTGCATGTCATGCACTGAGTAGGTGTGTTATCAGCTCACAACACAGTCATTATCTGCCTGCCTGCAAGTCAGCATATCATTCCTAGACCTACTTGGCTGAACTGGCTCACGTGCAGCTGGGGCTGGACCCTTTGTTTGTTGGAGTGGTTTGCTTTTATGTATGTTTCGTATAACATCACTTTTCCAGAACCTCTGTGCCTATGCAAGTGATTCTGTGATAGTACTGAACAGGAGATGTAGGACAGAGGATTTACACCAGGAAACTCTTAAACTAGGCAGTTTACTAATACAGTACTACTGAAACACTCTCTGTAAGAACTCACCTTATCTGCAGTGTCCAAAGTCGAGACACCTCCTCAAATGGCACATGGGTAAGGTCAAGGACTTCACTGCACAGGCCCAGCTATTCAAGCATTACTTACTAGAAAGTCTAACTCCAACAGAAGTGGTCAAATATGAGGATGCTGAATCTCTCGAAAAGAACCCATAAGTTGTGAATATTCCCTGGATAAAGACAGTAACATTCACCTCACTGAACTATGGAGCCAGAAGATGGAATGAACTTTCCTGTGTAGACACGTATAATAGGTCAGAATCCACTGGCACCCACAGTACAGATGATCCACGAAGTTAGCCTGAGATAAGTAATACAGAAGTAGTTTGTATTTGCTGATACAGTCGGCCCTCTTCCACTTCATGTCCCCCATGTTGCGGCTTAAGGAGGCCTCTTCTTGCAACTGCACATGCGTGACCTGGCACGCATGCATATTCAATGAGGCAGTCATGAATATGCAAATCAACCCACACAGCCGCCGTGGCAGCCCCCCCACTCCCCGCACAGTGGGCTGCCACCACAATTGCCGTGGCAGCTCCGCTCCCGCCACAGCCAGGCACCTGCCCCACTCCAAGAGAGAAGGCTTCACAGAATCACAGAATCAGTAAGGTTGGAAAAGACCATAGAGATCATCAAGTTCAACCTATCGCCTATTACCTAACCTAGCCAATCTTTATTGCCATCCTGCTACCAACTTCGTGCAGTTATGAAAGATTCACACACTCTCAGGTTAGAAGTGGTGTCAGAGACTTTCTTGAATGACTCTCTGAGACATACCCGTCTACCCCGACCATGGAGGGACCAGGTCTACCCACCCGGTGAGACACCAGGACAGCAGCATGGGCAGCTCCCCCCGCACTATTGTCCCTGGCCGAGTGGAAAAGGGGTTTTTCCCAGCATAGGGTGGCTGTGGGCACTGGGAAACACCAACACAAACACTGACACACAGCAGGGCAGTGCCGAAACAGCGCCGGAGTGCTGGGGGCTGGTGTGAGGATATGGGGCAAATTTGCATATTAATGAGCTGCCAATCAACGCGGAAGGTGGGCTTTGCGGGAGGCGAATAAGACCGTGGTTCTGTGGTATAGGAGACCCAACTGTAACTATGAAAACCACTGTTTGTTCAATATAAGGTCTATCCATGGATAAATCAAGATGATGTTTTTTAACATTGTTTTATCAACTCACTGTAAATAATGCAAGAACAACCTTACCCTGAATAAAGAACAATAAAATTCAGAACACAGCTACAGTAGCTAAGTGGACTTTGGGAAAAGCTTAGCTGATCCAAACTTACTCTGTTAAGTCAGTAGTATGTAGTACATAATTCAGGGCCACCTTTTTATACAAAAGCAAAATACATTCAGACTAAACAAATTCAACAATATTCCTGGTATAGAAATCTGGAAATATAGCTACAAAGTACTCTGCACAAAAAGATAGCTGTTCTGCTTTAACTTATGAAAGCAAAATACTTGAGTTTTTCATTTACTCACTAAAGACTTTTTCATGCATGTAGCCAAAGATTTTCCCAAACAAATGTTGTATCTAAACTGCGCTAAAAGGAAGCTACAGGGTCTTGTTCTCATGTTTCCTAGAAACAGTACATCAGGATACTGCTAAGTGGCATCAGACTACCAAAATTCAGTCACATTTCCGACACATTCTGTCATATTAAATGTTCGGAATATTAAACAATAACTTCATTTTAATAAGCACACAGGTTTTTTATTTGAATTATAAGCTATCTTCTCTTAAACACACAGAGTTATCATGTCTGGGACACAGTAAGACAGAACACACTACAGGGCTGCAACAAGGGCCAATCAAAGTTTCCCAAATTTTTTGCAAAAGGAATAACAAAGAATGAAAAAGGTCCAAACCCTTAATATTCTAATTAAATTATTCTTCACGATGAGAGTCAAAGTTTAAAACACATTTTTAGCAAGCAGTTTGAAAATGTCCTAATCATGTTAAGTCTGTCTATAGTACAAGAGAAGTTTTGTTAACATCAAAACATCGAGATGAGAGAGGCAACCTAGAAGCACTGAGAAAACAGGATGGAAGAAAGGGAAAAGGGACTAATGAAATATCAATCAATAGGAGATTAGCTTCTTAAAACAATGATGATAAATTTGATCTAGGTATTGCATCAAAGAAAACATAAGGATTCTGGAATTATTTTTCTCCTTTAGACCTCTAATGACAACACAGACTAATAAATTGCTCTTTATATTGTTTCTGCACTCTCTTGGATTTATATGATACACCACTGTTATTTTGTTCTATTCTAAAATTAGCAAAAGAAATAAAACTCAAAGAATTCCAAGAACATGGACAATCATACCCTCATTCAAGGGTCTATCACCTTTCATGAGACTAATTACCAGATGGAGCAAAAAGCTGTAACCATCTGCAGCTGCTGCAACTATGAGCCACAGGTGACTCTCCCATCACTTTCAGACAAGTATAAAACACAATTTCAAGAATAAAATAACCAGAAGAATTTACAAGAACCAAAATATTTCAAATTAGTTAAATTACTATTTATGTTCTGATAAGAAGTTACAAAATCAAACAGGTGAGTAAGCCAAATCCAGACTGGCTTCTAGAAAACGCAGGACAAGGTGTCTCTGGCACTCCTGTTAAAACACTTTGCATGAGAAGCCCAGTAAGAATCACATGACCAAACTGGAACAGAACTCAGGGTCATTTGTTGTTTGTTTTCCCATTCCTAAAGAGGAGAGTGAAAGAAGTGAAAACAAGGCAGAAAGAATAGAGTAAGCTCTGACACTTTTGCCATCACATCTATATCTGAAGACACCAAGACACTTAATCTACTTGAAATATAATCAACAAGTGGGCCACTTTTAAAAATTATCTAAGATACAGACAGGGAAAAGAGGTTAGTGTTACTTAGCTTTACCAAATGGTATCATGATATGACATTACAGATGTCTGTCAGAGAGGGCACACCAGGCCACAAGAGCCTTCAGTCTGACCTGGCACGATCATCCTTACGGCTGTTGAACCATGTGTCTGCTTGCTTTATCTGGGGTCCCTGATATGGATCCCTTCATCCACCAACACTGTCCTTCTGCCAGGAGTTACTGCTGCTGCTCCAAAGGCCCAGGGCACACATACACTTCCCTGATCCAACATCAGGCACCGACTCATTCATTACCTAAACCATCAGACTCTGCCCATCAGTGATGGAATCCTACATGCCTGCTGCTCCTGCAGCAGACACTGCTGCTACACAAGCAGAAAAAAACGTCTGAAGGCACAGGGACACCTTAACCTGCCACTACACAAACCTAGTTGTGCTCTAGGTGAATACAGTCAGGTCTCCTATACCACAGGACCGCGGTCTTATTCGGGTCCCGCGACGCCGTACTTCCGCGTTGATTGGCAGCTCATTAATATGCAAATTTGCCCTGCACCCTCGCACTGCCCCCCCCCGGGTTTTGGCACTGCCTTGCTGTGTATTGGTGCTTGTGACGGTGCTTCCTGGTGCCTGCAGCCACCCCACACGAGGAAAAAACCCTTTTCTGCTTGGCCGGGGTCACTGGTGCGGGGGAACCCGAGCGGCCCTGAGGGGAGGGGGGGAGCTGGGGTGGCCCACAGGGGAAGAAGGGGAGGAGGGGGTGGGACAGCCCGGAGCGGAGGGACAGAGCGGGGATGGGGCAGCTCACCACGGGCAGAGCAGTGCGCCCGTGGTCTGTGCAGCACAGCGTGGGGGCTGATTTGAATATTCATGACTGCCTAAGTGCATATTCATGCGTGCCAGGTCACGCATGCACAGTTGCGAAAAGGGGCCTCCTTCATCACTGAAAAAATCATGACGCTTAGATGTGAAGCCGCAATATGGGGGGCGTGAAGTGGAAGAGGGGCGACTGTGTATGTTACCCAAATCTATGCCTCCACTAGAGTTCATCAGGGCATCCCGTACTAGCCAAGTCTTATTATGAAAAACCACTTCAGGTCAACAGGTGAGCTCTTGAAGGAGCAGTTATTGAGGAGAAAAGAAAGAAATGCAATATTTGGCATGAAGCTGTGTCAGGGGAGGCTTAGGTTGGATATTGGAAAAAGGTTCTCCAACCACAGATTGGCTGGACACTGGAACAGGCTCTCTGGGAAAAGTGGTCACAGCACCAAGCCCAAGAGTTCAAGAAGCATTTGGATGATACTCTCAAGCACATGCTGTGACTCCTGGGGTGTCCTGTGCAGGGCCAGGAGTTGGACTCGATGATTCTCATGGGTCCGTTCCAGTTCAGCACATTCTGTGACTCTAGGACTTGCATTTTGCAGAATGACATCTTGTCTAGTTTTTTTCCTAGTACACATATGCTTCTTAAGACAACAATTTTCCACTCATTTTCTGATGTAATGACCTTGGAAACACTTAAATACTGACCACAACTTTTCACCCATTCAGCCAAACAAGGATGCTTTTCTCCACACCTTCTTTCTCATAGAACCAAACACAGATGCATGCCATCAAAACATTCCTATTAGGGGAGTGGGATAAAAACTCAGGACCCACAAATCAAGTACAGTGTTACCTGATTCACCTGAAAAAAAACATCCTCCCTTCTTTGGATGCCTTATACAAGATACAGCTACAACTAGTACCCCTTCTTATATACCAGAATTATTCCCCCCTAGTCAGAAGGTGCTTTCACACTTATTTGGATTTCACAGAATAAACTAGGCTGGAAAACACCTTTGGATCATCAAGTCCAACCTTTGATGTAACACCACACTGTCAAGTAGACCATGGCGCTACGAGCCACATCCAATCTTTCCTTAAACACGTCCAGGGATGGCAATTCCACCACCTCCGTGGGCAGTCCATTCCAATGTTTAATAACCCTTTTTGTGAAGAAATTTTTCCTAATGCCCAATCTAACCCTTCCGTGGTGCAGCTTGAGGCTACATCCTCTTGAGCTGTTGCTTATTGACTGGGAGAAGAGACCAACCCCCACCTGGCTACAGCGTCCTTTCAAGTAGTTGTACAGATCGACAAGGTCTCCCCTGAGCCTCCTCTTCTCCAGGGTAAACAACCCCAGCTCCCTCACAGGACTGGTGCTACAGACCCTTCACCACCTGCACTGCCCTGCTCTGGTCATGCTCCAGCACCTCGATGCCTTTCCAGAACTGAAGGGCTCAGGACTGGACACAGCATGTGAGGTGCAGCCTCACCAGTGCCAAGTACAGGGAAACGATCACAGCCCTGGTCCTGCCGGCCGCTCTATTTCTGGTACAATCCAGGATGCCATTGGCCTTCTTGGCCACCTGGGCACACTGCTGGCTCATGTTCAGCGGCAGTCAACCCGTACCCCCAGATCCTTTCCCACCGGGCAGCTCTCCAGCCACTCCGTCCCCAGTCTGCAGTACTGCACGGGGTTGTTGTGACACAAGGGCGGGATCCGGCACTTCACCTCACTGAACCTCTGGCCTGGCACCATCCATCCAGCCTGTCCGGATCCCCCTGCAGCGCCTTCCTACCCTCCAGCACTGACACTCCCGCCCATTCTGTACGAGCCGCGCACTCACTCAGCAGAGCTGTGACTTCTCGTTTTCCCCCGCCCGCCCTTGGGACTGTGGTGCCGAAGAGCACCTCGCAGCCAGGGCAGGACTGTGTGTCCTGGGAACCAGCCCAGAACCAACCCCGGGCCCTGAGAGCCTGGGACATGTGCTGCTGCTGCCGCACGTATGAGCACAGCCGAACAGAGCCGGGGACACGCTCGCCCTCCCGCCTGCCTCACCAACACACCGTGTTACAGAGCGGCTCCATTCTCACATCATGCAAAGAGAGAGGTTTGCGTTCTCCAATACGTGCACATGCTGGCACGTACGCGGTCCTACACAGGCACAGACAGACAGACAGACACACACACACACCCGCTGCTCCTCCCCCGGTTTAAAAGCCCAGCCGAGGGGCGACCGAAGCCGGCGACTCCCCCGCGGCCGGCAGCGGCAGCGCCTCCGGAGCTCCCACCCCTGTCCGCTGCCCTCCCCTTGCGGCGGCGGGGCCGGTACTCACAGAACCCGTTGGAGCCAGTGCCGGTGAACATGGCAGCGGCCCGGGCGGGCGGGCAGCGCCGGCGG
>WEKX01022111.1:31699-64169 GCA_013390025.1 Pitta sordida | reverse complement strand
ATCCTACCTATAACACACTACCCTAATATCTAGGTCATGCCACCAAGAACTTCATCCAACCTTTTCTTAAACACCTCTAGGGACGGTGAGTCCACCACCTCCTTGGGCAGCCCATTCCACTGAGAGATCACCCTCTCAGTGAAAAAGTTCCGCCTAATGTCAAGTCTAAATCTCCCCTGACGCAGTTTAAGACTGTGTCCTCTTGTTCTATCACTGGTAGCCAGAGAGAAGAGACTGACACCCAGCTGACTACAGCTTCCCTTCAGGTAGTTGTAGAGAGCGATAAGGTCTCCCCTCAGCCTCCTCTTCTCCAGACTGAACAATCCCAGCTCTCTCAGTCGCTCCTCATAGGGCTTGTGTTCCAGCCCCTTCACCATCTTTGTCGCCCTTCTCTGGACACGCTCAAGGATCTCAACATCCCTCTTAAACTGAGGAGCCCAGAACTGAACACAGTAAGTGCAGAGAGCGGCGGCTGGAGAGCTCTTCAGGTGCTCAGATGAAGGGGTCTGCTTTAGGATTGCACTAATTGCTACCTGCTCTTCACTGGCCGTGTTGAACACATCACCACAACCCCTAATGGTACATCAGACACCAGCTCTCACCAGCAAGGCAGACACCCAATACAAGGCGAGCCAAGTTCCCCATTTCATAGAGGTCTGGTGCGATAAGGCTGAAATTATTCAGGCACCAAGTTTCAGTGACATTTCCAAGCGTTTGTAGAAATCAGACTTTGCTGAGAGAAGTCATGCTAGGCATTCACAAGGGGACGATGCTCTGCGCTGTGTCAGGAAGGAGCAGGATGGCGTTTGTGTGCCGGGTGTTCGTACGCTGGACAGAACTGAGGGCCTCAAAGTCACGTTTAGCTTACTGCACTACTAAACTGAGAACAAATATCTCTCTGGAACTGGAAAATGTGACTTGTCAGCTAAGTAACAATTTTTAAGCAGGTGACCAATAGTAAAAACCTTTTAGGTAAATCATAAAATTGTCATATTGCATGAATTCTTTTATATACTACAAAAAAACCTTAAATGCCTTCTAATATTTGCATTCAAATGCAGCTATAAATAGCACTTGTAAATGTGAAGATCCTGAATATTTGTAAACAAAATTTCTTAGACATTTCCAAGGGGACATAAAAAAATACCTTGTGCTCGGGTCCCCAAAGACTTAAGCTAAATTCAACATATCAGCATGTCATTTTAAAATGTTCAGCTTGAGCACTAGTTTCAGATTTCTGTTGCTCCCTTGTCCTCTCTGTACAGCTCCCACAGTCAGGCAGTAGGAAGGGGATTCACAGTCACCTCTCGGAACAGGAGGTATGTCTAAACCAGACAGAACAAAGAGACAAAGAAATAGCCCATTGGAAATCCTGACTATCCCAGGCTCAGATTCTTTCCTCCAAAAAGAATCTAAGCCAGATTCAACGCATGAAACCCATCTTTGTGTCTTTGGCTACAGCCAACGGGCTCACTGTGCTGGTAAAGCAGAGCTGGAAGAAGTCCTTTGCTACAGAAATTCTTTCTTTCTTTCAAATGCAAATGGCTCTGGCTGCTATATGTTACATACGTAAACTCCATCTTGCCAGTGTGCTGCTGAGTGTGCAAAACCCTACAGAAGTGACAGGCAACCTTCATCTCTAAGGAAAGGGAAGGTAAACAAGGAATTGCAAAGACTGCGTAGGTTATAATACGTAGTTCCAGCGTGAATCTCTTCAGAAAAAGCCTGGGTGCCTCCTGAATCTTTAGGGATCTAATGAGGTACTCATGGTTTAATTAATTACCATTTTGGACTTTTTTAGACTAACCTTCACTTAAAGTAATTAAGCCTTTTTGTGGGTCTGGTTTTAGTACAGGTGAGGATAAAACCTGAAAACTTGTCCAGCATTGGATTCATCTTAGGACTGGTGTTTTAGTGCTGAAGATAAAGCTTGTTTTTATTTCTGTGAACAGTCATCCAGAATTAAGTGACAATATTGAGAAGTTTATAGTCCTGAGAGCTAAGAACTAGTGTTCTTTTTTTGTAGCTCTGATTTGAAAATTTCTCTGGCTCGATGTCCAACAAGATAATCATATTAGAGGGATTCTCCTCTGCAACGTCAAGTGCTGGAATTGGATTGAAGTCATAATCACTGAACATAGTAGAGACTTAGGCATGCATTCTACTGAATGAGGGTGTATTAGAACAAATATTTAAGGACTATTTTGAAAGCAGCCCTGTGGACTTGTTGTCATTGACAGATGCAACAAAGCTGAATGAGTAGCAATAGTTGGCAAGCTTCTCCCATCAACATACCAAAATACTTGCAGATTTGTCAGTACTGCTGGAATGAAGGAAAGTGGCTCTGAATTTATTTGCTACTATATTATTAAAGTCTACAAATAGACTACAGAGTCTGTGAAAGATGTAACGATCTCTGCTGTTTAAGGAAAAGTTTCATTAAGTTAGTTTTTCTGGGATTAGACCAGATGAGACCCACTATGTGTTTCTGAGAACTGCACACCCCTTGCTAGTAATTATAGTTTCACATACTGCTTGAACAGTAGAGCAAATGTAGTTTTTAACCTTAGATACAGTGCAAGCAGAGAAGGGGGTTTTTATCCCAGCACTGCCACTGTCAACTGGTAGTGTGTCATAAGAATTAAGCAAATTACTGGCATTTTTAAGTGCATAGTGTTGACTACTTTGGAGTTAAATGAAATCAGCAGTCCTCATGCTTTCCTTGGAACATATCCCAGAATAGGAAGGCTAGCACTTATCTACTAATCTACTCAGAACAAGCTTAGAAGGCTTTGACACTGCTCAAATGTCAGCTTAAGTATCTCCCATTTGTTTATTACATCTAGTTAGTGGGGTCAATTTGGTATGGTCAAAATAAAGTTATTTAAATTTCCTGCTCAAAAGAAAGTCCCAGGAGGTTGGAATTTATATTTCTAACTATTTTCTAACATCATTATGTTGCCTTTGCCTCTGAACTTGAGATGTTTTTGAAGCAACTCTTAATTACTAATTAATCTCCAACAGTCAGATGCTCCCCCAGTGTACAGAATGAAGGATAGAAGCAGAAAAAAGCAGGGTAGAAACGTAACACCTCATTCAGGATTTTTCTGGATAAACTCAGTGCAGGTTAATAATTCCGCAGGCTAATGGCAAGTGGTCTATGTCTCTTTGATGTCCGGGCTTTCCGTGGCATTCAAAGTAGCACCTACAACTTTTCAACCTACAATAATTCAGCGACCCGAAATATTAGCAGGTACCTGAAGGGAGGTTAATGCGGAACTTAATGATTTCAGTAACTTCTCCTGCAGTTTGTAACCCTTGTCCTCAGTTCAGGAAAATACTAAAGAAGAAAGCTCTGCACCATATGTACCCTGCAGAGCAGAGTTCAGCAGCACTGCAGCCTGCTGGTAGCAGCTTGTGTGGGACCAAGAGGAAGGGCAGAGCTGAAATCAGACTGATTTGTTCTGCACCTTTCCAAAATGAGTGAATTTCTCTCACTCCCTCAGAAGTGAAAAAACGTTTGTACTGCAGCAGACCTGCTTTCCTCTTAAACTGCAGTGTGTTCTTTTTATTACATAGTTGTTTGTGGGTTTTACTATATCTAAAAGATACGGAACATTTTCTAGCTTAGTTCTTTCCATGTACAGCTGGTATGCTTACAGTTAATGTGAGAAGCAATGCAGTGGCTGAAGAAGGAACTTCTGGGTGTTTCTTAAATTCTAAATAAGTGTGCAAAGGAAGAAAATGTAGTGGAAAAAATTACGAGTATTGGGTTTTGTCTGTAATTTTTGCATGTGATTTTGCATGACACTACGTATTAAAAAATGTAGACACGCCAATGTTTTCCATTAGTTGTGATTCTACCCATGAGATTTTTTTCAAATTTTAAATGCCATGTTAACCCTGAACTCCATGTCGATGTCCAGTAATATGAATATGTGGACAACTATTGCTCCAATAACTCAAACATAATTCACATAGAACTGCCCCTGGGTGGGTGTTCACTTGCGAGTTGGACTAGATGATCCTGTGGGTCCCTTCCAACTCAGAATAACCTGTGAACCCCTGGATGGCAGGCAATCACAGTGCATTACCAGTTTAAGGTACTGGCTTATCTGGAGCTGAGCCACGTACATTTTTGCACTGGAAGTCTTAACCATCACTTCCTTTTAACTGTGAACCATGTGATCCTAAGCACTGACACCACATGCACCCCCATGGTGGCATCTCTGTGTTCAAGGTGCAGCACCAAGTACTTGATCAGCAGCTTTGTCTTTAAAGTACGTACTTGTAAACCACGCTCTTAAAGGTGTCATACTTGAATTCTGTCACATTTATTTTCAATACATTTATTCCAGTGAAGACTGAGATCCTGTGACAAACAAGTAGCATAACCAGGGACTAAATCCTAATACAAATATATTGAGAAAGCAAGCTTAAGATGGGCAGATTGATTCTAATGTTTCTTAATGGTTGATTTTTATCTGAGTTTTTAATGTGTTATGTTCATATTTCATTTCACTTAGGTGAGGCCTCATTCTTGTGAGAATTAAAAATACACTGGTTCAGCTGCCTTTAGTTGAGCAGCTGTCACTGTATTTTAGATCACTTATCTGAAGGCCATTAATTTACTGCAAGGTAAATTGTGAAACATAGTAAGCATTAACAAAATGATGACATTAAAGCACAGTGCTCAGAAGACCCAATTAAGGAATCCATTAGGAGGGCAAATAATTATGTATAGCATTGCATAACGCAATGTACTTTGCATATCTGTGTTCTCTAATGCATACAAGAGATCAAGCCCCAGTCATCTATTTCAGGCTGAATTTATGTCAAAGAATACCTCTGAGAACTGGAGCATATGCTAAATTACCCAAGATAACTACCAGTGATAGCAAAAATACTTAAGCCTTTAAGATGCAGGAAACCAGTTGCATTGTTCTGCAGAGGCATGGCTGGGCTGAAATTGCGCATTCTGAAAATCAGATTTCAGAAGATGTTTACAGGGGTACTTAAAGGCCTGGTTTTTTCTCCCTGATACCATATTTCTCAGATCTTGTCCTCTTCTCGCCTCAGATCCATATTGTAGTGCTATCTGTGCATCTCCACACAGTGCAAAGGTTATTGAATGCCTGTATTTACACTCAGAGGCAAATCTCTGTTTAAGGGAATACCTGGCAACCCACATCATGATGTTACCAGACCTGTACCATAACACTGCTAAGAGATTAAAAGAAGCAAAAAAGCTTGAAGCAGTTCATCTCCACAAATATCTTATTTGTATTTGAGTATGAAGGAATAGTCTCATCTTTTTTCCCCCTTATTACCCATATCAGAGGGAGTTTGCATTCTTATAATTTTATTGAAATACAGTAATTACTCAGAACAACTTGCAAAAACTTAAAGGATATTCACCCCGTAAATGTACTTGCACAGTATTTTCAATAGAAATATGTACACCTCCAGGAAATAAGCATTCCCAAAGTTTCTTTTTTTCCCTCCATAAATGTTAGTAATGGCAAAGTTAGGTGCCAAAAACCTGTAGCGTACATAAATGTAAAATTTTGCCCAGCTGTGGCCTTTAAATTGTCATCAGAAAACTAGACTGCTCTTCATTATTAGAAAGAGGAGCTACTGTGAAAACAATCGGTTTATCAGTAATTCACATTTAAATACAGCTGAGCTATTAGAAACATTAAAAATACGGATGATTGCAATCATTCTTGATCTTAGCTATACTTTTCCCAGTGTAGACCATTGTCTGTTGTTACATCATGATGCTAGGGAGATTTCTAAAACTGAAGATTGAATCTAGTCTAAGACTGAAATATAAAACTAATTAAATGCAAAAGCAAATATTCTTACTGTTCCTTTGGTGCCCTTCTCTGCACATAGAAAGTATTTCTTGTTTTTCTTGTTGAATGCAATTGAATATACCTTTTAAAGTACATAGAGCACTTTATAAATTGGCATACTACAAAAATCTCTGTTTGTGGGACCAGTTGAAGCGGATATCACCACCTGTGGCAAAGAAATCTTTCCTGGCATCATGATGCAGCCAGCTGCCATTTAAGGCTCTTCGTCACCTTACCTGGGAGCTGGGACAGTGCCACTTTCTGGTCAGCTGGCACAGCAGTGACATCAATTTGCCATTGAGCTCCCAAGACAGACTGGACTGGAGTGTTAAACCCGAGAAACAAGCACCCACATTTAGTGCCACCATAATTTTCAAAGTAAACCCCCAAATGCCTGGATGATGATGCCTTCAGGGGATCTCTACACATGGCCTTTAGCCTGAACAGACCAGCCTGGGCCTCAAGCCTCCATGCTCTTGGATGGCTTGGTGGCTCCTCTGGGCAAAAACTCACAGGAAATGAGGCAGTAATCAGGAATTCATTGCAGAGGAGGAACGGGAAGGCCTTATTTCAAGGGGTGTGTAAAGCACACCATCAATCTTTTCTATTGTTATACACACGTGGTGGAGTTCTTGCCACACAGACTTCTCTGGGGATACAGGCAACTCGCCACGCTGGGCAGCTGGAGCCCAGCAATGTTCTACGTGCTCATATACTAATCTGGCAGTTGTGCTAAAGGTTGTGTCAGTTGTGTCAGTGCCATTTTTGGATCTTAGGAAATAATGATGGAATACTAAATCAGCTCATACTAAAACTCAAGTTTATTGCTTTGTCCCTACTGTAAACTAAGTTAGCAAGCTTTTCAGGTTGGAGAAAAATAAATCAACAAAATCAATAAGCTGCTTTGTACATACAAGGCATGCATTCACTGCAGCATTTTTTCTGTAAGTGCATATTTGATCTCTGAATATATATACTAGTAAGTATATATTTTCAACACAAGTCATGTTACCCAGGTGACTGGAAAGGATTAGTACAAATACTGGCTTACTTCACACGCACTGAAAAGGACACTACTGTTGATTAATTTCTTTTGTGAATGTACATTGAGAAGAAAGTTTTCTCAGCCATTTTCCTATGGCGTTGATTCCAGATTTCAGAGCAATTAGTCCTTCCAAAATAGCGTGGTTCAGGTCTCAATAAAAATTATTTGAACATATCCAACCAATATGGGTAAGAACTGATATGTTTGTATATACAGGATATATGTATTGTATGTTTGTGTATATGTTTGCATATGCAGGAGAAGCAGCTTGTAAACTGAATTTGCTATCAACAATCTATGAAATCCACTTTAGTACAGTGGTAAGTGTCCCCACCTGGCGTGTGGGAGACCTGGGTTCGATTCCTGCCCGGGATGCAGTGTTAAGAGTTGGACTTGATGATCCCTGTGGGTCCCTTCCAACTCAGAATATTCTGTGATCTTACTCATGGCATGTGCATTTGGGGCCAAAAACTAAGCATCATACAAAGCCCAGGAATTTTGCTAGTAGGTAAACCATTTTCATCTGAAGGTCATTGTGTGAAAAGATAGACACAATATCACAGAATCACAGAATATTCTGAGTTGGAAGGGACCCACAAGAATCATCGAGTCCAACTCTTAAATGGTACCACTGCCTCCCCAGTGGGGATTGAACCCCAGTCCCCTGCGTTAGAGGAGGGGACACTCACCACTGTACTACAGCAGCAAAAGCACCAATTTGGGGCTTAAATATCTCCATTATTGCAGCACTTGAGAAATGTCAGTACATTACACTGTAAAACAGGAAAGAAAAAAAGATGCAACAAAAAAGAGCATGTCAGCCCCATGTGATTTATGCCCTGATTCAAAGTGCCTTGAATTCATCAGCGAGAAGCCTGTTGTGTTTTCAGCGGGGGTTGGCTCAAATGGGTGCACTTTAAACTTCCAAACCGCAGACAGTACAGCAGCGAGCTGGGGCAGATGGAAAGTGGCCGTCACAGCCGGGATGATTCAGGGAACAGATGGGCTCTGCCGAGCTCCTGCTTTGTTTTGAGAGCGGAGCGGGAGGATACATAGCTGACATCGAGTGGGAAGCCACCTTTGCTCTACATGGACAGTGATGGCATGAACGGAGATAGCAAGCGAGAACAAAAAGAGAGAGGAAGGGAGTGGTCTGAAGGGAAGGCTGGATGGAATGTGCGGAATTAGCACCGGGTGGAACAAGAGACGGGAGAAAAAAACAGACGCGCGCTCGGGATTGTGCAATTTGTCAGGTTTTAAACCTCGACGCAGGCGGAGGAGGAATCCATAAAAAGCTCCGAGGAGGAGAAGTGGCAAGGGGGATTGACAGGAAAGGTAACACCAATAGGATGGAACCCAGGTCGTCTGTGCACAGTGGCATGATGACTTAAAAAAGAGAAAATATGAAAAAGAAAAGATAAAGCAAAATACTGAAAGAAGAGTTGCTGAATATGTTTGTGGTATCCACAGAGTCTCTTCATCTGTGAATTCATGCAACAAAAAGGTTTTCTGAGCTGCATTGTGTGACTAGGGTGTCCTGTATCCTGAATACCTTCATGTTCCACACAAGATACAAAACGAAGTGCAAAAAGGGTCTTTCCTGCGTAAAATGCAAATGTTGTAGCACGTTCTGAATGTGGGTGTAGGCAACACACAGCAGTGCCTTCCAAATAACTTGCAGGTAAGTAACTTTTCTGGGGAGTATTCAGTAATAAGTATTTCGGGTACGTGCACACAGAATCTGCGAGCTGAACTAAGGAGGTGCTAAAGAGGTTCGTGTACTGCTCCAGCAAAAAACCTCATGGTTTAAAAAATCCTTTTGTCTGATATTGGTGCTTTTGTCATGAGAAGTGCTTAATGAAAGCCTGGGCTGATCACCAAGTGACTATTTCATAGTAATCAAACGTAATGAAACCTGCTAAAGAGCTCTATCAGCAACTTCAGCCACTGAGAATGAACCCTTCCCTGATACGAGCAGAAAATGGAAAGAGATCTGATTGTGCTATGTTAGAGAAAAGCCTAATACGTATTATTTAAAACTCAATTATGTAGACTTTGAACTGAAACTTGATGACTCGCCAATGTCATCTTCAAGCACTCTAAAAGAAGTTCCAAAGTTCTTTGCAAGTAAAAAGCTAGTACGTACTTTTGAAATCCAGGGAGTATGCAACCTGGCTTCTCCCTTCTGTGAAAGATGTTCAAGGAAGAAAATCAGTGCATGGATCACTTCATTCATATGACATTGTGTAACCACCTATGTTAAGAATGTAGGGTGAGGCCTGAGAAACACTTTATCAATGTGGAAAATTATAAAAGGTGTGTGTCTCTCATCACTTATTGGATTTCTTCATTTTGTCTTGCTGATATAGTAACAACCAAGATGATCTTCTCAGACATAGCCATAATTAAGACATTGGCCTAGATTCAAGATAAGAGTATTTTAAACATTTAAGAACAGAACTGAGATACAAAGGGTTAGTAGATTAGTCACTGCTGAATGAAGAACTTCAAGGATTTAATTAGTGTGGAGAAAAATCAGGCAGGCTTTCACAGTGGGTAGAGGTAAAGGTGGAGTATTTTCTCTTTTCCCACGTTGTCACATCTAGCAGGAAAGCTGAATTCATGAGCAAAACCAGTTAACATTCACAAAATACAGGTGCTAATGTTGCCTTGGCTCGACTGCAGCAATTATGGTCCCTCTGTCAGCAGCCTGTCTAGCTTTCCCACAGATCAAGGAATGAAAGCAATTTGAATATACATATTTACAAATAATAATTTAGCCAAGTAAGAAAAGTAAGTATATTTGAAAGGAACTCGAGATTTTGGCCTATTTGAGGATATGACTTAACCACAGATCTTGCTGTCTCCTACAATAACCCTACCTTTTTAATTCACAGCATACAAATGAGTGTCTCGTTTTTTATTCACAGTATGATAACAAAATGGGGTAGTCTGTCTGATAGGTCACTTCTAGCCCTATGAATCTTTGCCAACAAAGGCACTGCTTTCTTAATCACACTGCCTTCTGACCCAACAGGGATTATTTAATCTCTTTCTTGCTGTGACAGTGCTCATACTTGGACTAATTGATTCTACATATTCTCATTGCCAAACATGAGGGAGCTGGCTGCTAATAGTACGTCTCTGTCACAGTTTCTTTGCACAGATACCTGGTCTTTCAATCAGCCATGTTCTTTTATGGCAATAGAGAAGCCTAATTAAATTGTGTGGGCTCAAAAGAATGAAAATGGAGGTGTGACTTCATAGGCTTATACCACGTAGACACACATAAGTCTATGAGGCTGGATGGGATCCACCCAAGAGCACTGAGGGATCTGGTGGAAATTGTCACCAAGCCACTTTCCATCATTTACCAGCAGCCCTGGGTCAGTGGCAAGGTCCCAGTTGACTGGAAGTCAGCAAATGGACACTGTAATTACTAAATGTAATGCTTATCTGCAAGGAGGGCTGGAGAGAAGATTCGTGGAACTACAGACCTGTTAGCCTGACCTTGATTCTGGAGAAGTTCATGGAACAGATCATCTTGAGCGCCACGATGGCACATTACATGATTAATATTACTTAACAGGAGATTGTTACAATCTCTCTGGGGATGGCTATGAGCCACACAGCACAGCTGCTAGAAAAAGCATGTAGATTTGCTGTTAGGAAAAATTGCCCCACAGAAAGGGTTGTCAAAGCATTGGAACGAGCTGCCCAGAGAACTTGATGAGTCACCATCCTTGAAGATATTTAAAAGACATGTAGACAGGGCATTTAGGGACATAGTTTTGTGGTGGACTTGGCAATGCTGGGTTGATGGACTGAAGGACCTTAGAAGTCTTCTTCAGCCTGAACCATTCTATGATTCTGTGCTGTATGACAGAAGTGCCAGGGGCCAAAAGCCTCGTTCACCCTATGATTCAGCCACTGTTGAGTTTATTGTTTTTGAATCCCTGTATAAGTCCTCCCATCGTTAGGAGTGATCTCGTGAGATGATAAATCATGTCACTATGTCATGTGACCTTTCCTATGTCAAGTGACCTTTTTTAGGGCTTGCTTCTGTGTGGAAATTCTTGTGCAATAGGTATGAGACATAATTAGAGTTTAATGACTGTTTAATACCTGCCCTCTGCATGGACTTGGATTGGCTCAGATAGACAGAGCATGGTGTCCATGGCTCCGGGGTCATGGGTTCAATCCCTGTGTAGGCGTTTGCTTGGGAGTTGGACTTGATGATCCTTGTGCATCCCTTCCAACTCGGAATGTCCTGTGATTCTGTGTGATTCTGTGACTTCCCTATTTTACAAGAAAAGCTGTCTTGAGGTTTAGTATAGCCCAACATGCAATAACTTCTACACACAAAACACACACAAGAGACACAATGTTATCACTTGCTATGCAGCATCTACCACTTGCTGTTTCAGTCTTTTCCTTCATGTAACACATTGAGTGGAATTTTTCATAACTTATGCCAACCAAACAGCGTTATTTATTTGTCTCAGGCACTTGTCATCATTTCTAAGTAGGATGTATTCTGGAGCACTGGATGAGAAGTCTTAAACACAGTCTCAGGCTCCATCAGGGGATGTTTAGACTTGATATTAGGAAGAAATCCTTCACTGAAAGGGTGATCTGCCATTGGAATGGGCTGCTCAGGGAGGCGGTGGAGTCACCGTACCTGGAGGTGTTTAAGAGTAGGCTGGATGAGGCACTTAATTCCACGGCTTAGACGGGAGGTGTTTGTTGGATTATA
Source organism: Pitta sordida (assembly GCA_013390025.1). NCBI lineage: Eukaryota > Metazoa > Chordata > Aves > Passeriformes > Pittidae > Pitta > Pitta sordida. Next base: position 52,510 of record WEKX01022111.1, on the reverse strand, counting down.
GGTTGGACTTGATGATCTCCAGGGTCTCTTCCAACCTTGCTGATAGTGTGATACTGTGATACTGTGATTTACCATCTCACTAGACCACTCCTAAGCAGAGAAGGCCTTATACAGGGATTCAAAAACAATAAACTCAGAAGGGACTGAATCATCATGATGACCACTTTAGGAAGGATTTGGAGGGGTTACATTAACCAAGGGTTTGGTATTCACCCAGATAAAAAAGAAAAAAAATGATCCAGAATGGTCACTGTTTTCGAGGACTATTCCTTGGAAAAGAAACAGTGCAGGAAACCCACACAGGAGAGGGTTTAAGTCTTAAAGGTCAAACAGCGGGAAAAAATTTGTATAAAGAGGGAATGAAAGCCTGAGAAGGATAGATTTAGGCATTATGCTAGCAAATCAGCTCCTAGCTGGTGCCATTGGTATTTCCAGGAATTAAGGAAAGAAGGAAAGTTGAGGTGCATGAAGAAAAGTATTCTGGCCATTGCCATCTTGCAGCCACACATGATAAAATTGAGGAGCATCCAGGCATCTCTACTCTGATTACAAGAATATGCTAGGAATAAGGCAATGACATTAAAAAGGCTGCTCTCCTGTGCAGGTTTCGAAGTGGGAATCAGATGTGTCATCTCAAACTGGGGCTTTGTCCTGGTGATTCCAGGTGATTCAAGGGACTTAAGTACTCACTCACCTACTCTGCCATTACTTTCATCAATACTGCCTCCATGAGAAGTGTCACCTTACACGAGAGAGACTCTGTGGTGCTGTACTGCTCAGCTATTTCATGTCTTACACAGGCAGCCCAGAACACTCCCTGACCTGTCAATGTAGCACTCGAAAAGGATTATTTCTGCATCCTGGGCCAACAGCTTGGATAGCTATATGGGAATTTATCCTTGACTGTAAACCCCATGATATTCTCAGGCACATAGTGTGACTTTTGAGGATGGTTCTGTGCAGGGCCAGGAATTGAATTCAATGATCCTTGTGGGTCCCTTTCAACTAGAAAATTAATTTTGCCTGTCTACATTCAAAATAGCTGAAAGTATGCATTAAGTCTGTGATCAGACTTTATGTTCACATTCTGGGCTGTATCCTCTAGGCATTGTCTTGGTGTGCACAGCTGACGTTCCTCTTGCTATTTGCCCCTTTTTAAACAGTGAAAAAGAGGCAAGAATTCTTCAGAAACAATAAAGGAAATCGTTTGGCTAAAATGTCAAAAGGATGAGGTACTTTTAAAACAAGCCTATCAGTCTCCATGACTGGAATGGAGAACAGAATTGTTCAATGACATTGAAAATGAAACAATACAACGGCTAACAAAATTGGCCAGCAGTTTCCTCAATGTGTAAGCAAGATTGCTTTCAACACAGCCATTCTCTCTTCACCTGTCGAAATGAATTTCAGAGTTGAAAATCTCATGTATTTGATACAGAGTCAAGCTATCTCCATTCATTCCCGTGAATAGAAATCACTTTTTTGTAGTTGAGGATCTACCTTTTTCCTGCTCCACAAGTGAGCACAGATACAGCTTCCTCTTATCACTTTATACAAAAAAGGCTTCACTTCCAAAATGTGTGAGATTCTTTTAGCTATGTTGAAGTTGATTTTGTTTAAGCATGCAGTCTTCTTGCCTGAACACAAACAACATGTGCAGCTATAATTTTCCTTGTAACTAATTTGCCCTCATAGTTGTGGATGATTAAATGACTTTGCTACATTTGATTGGCAGATAAGTAAGCATCTTTAAATATATTGTAATTGGGCTTTGGAATTTTTTCTTTTTTTTGTCTGACCTTGTTAAAAGCTTAGTTACCTTCCTTGGAGCTGACTTCATGAACACACAAATACTTCTCTGAGTTGTTTTGTAAAACACAGCTAATTAATACAGTGAAGTACAACTGAGTTAAGTAGGAGAATCACAATTCATAAATAAAGATAAGAAAATTTTAAGAGGTGTGACTGATATGCATGTAATTACCTGCTTGGGAGGCTGCCTGATCTGGAAGAACCAGAAGGGATTTGGGAGGCAGGAAATCCTGTGTCATAATCCTCATTCCACCCATGACTCGTGCTGCTGTAGGCAAGTTGCCCTGCCTCTCCTTCCCCAAACAGTAGTCACTCAATGAGAGAAACATAAGGATTTATTAATAGAATAGGCAAAGCAGTTGAAATACTCCAAGTGTGATTTTGGTTCTTGTGAATATTAGAATCATAGAGTGGTTTGGGTGGGAAAGAATCTTAAAGAACATCAAGTTCCAGCCTCCCTGTCAAGGGCAGAGACACCTTCCACATGACCAGATTGCACAGAGCCCTATCCAACCTGGCCATGAACGCTTCCAAGGATAGGGCATCCACAGCCTTTCTGAACAACATATTCCAGTGCCTCACCATGATGTGAGTAAAGAATTTCTTCCTAATATCTCATATAAACCTACCCTCCTCCAGTTTAAAGCAAATTCGTCTTGTCCTATCATTACATGCCCTTGTAAAAAGTTCCTCTCCAACTTTCTTGTAGGTACTGGAAGGTGCTAGAAGGTCTCCCCAGAGCCTTCCCTTCTGCAGGCTGAACAAGCCCAGCTCTCTCAGACTGTCTTCATAGGAGAGGTGCTCCAGCCATCTGATCATCTTTGTGGCCCTCCTCTGGACTCACTCCAACAGGTCCCACAGCATTCTTACGGTTGGGATCCCAGAGCTTGATGCAGCACTCCAGATGAGATCTCACCAGAGTGGAGTAGAACGGCAAAATTGCCTCCCTCGACCTGCTGGTCATGTTTCTTTTTGATGCAGCCCAGGATACAATGCTGCAAGTGCACACTGCTGGCTCATGTGCAGCCTCTCGTTCACAAGCACCCCCAAGTCCTTCTCCCCCAGGCTGCTCCATATTACAGGAGGTGCTCCAAATTTTCTTGCACCTTTCTCCATATCTTGTTCAGAAATGAGGAGATGGAGACTTATCCCTTATCAATGCTTACTTCTTGAAAACTAAACAAATCTGATTTTGTTGCTTGGAACTAACAGATCACAAAGTGAATTACAATAAAGGAATATTCATGGTAAGGTACATGATCCTGAAGAGAATGTTGCCAAAGAGCTGCCAATAACACGGAATCAAGATTTTATGTCTTTCAACCACGAACAAGAAATTAGTGTCGATCCTCGAAAACAAAACCCCTCAAGTCTCAGTTATTGCCGATTAATAACCAATAAATCTTACATTATTACTCCATGTTAATCCAGAATTTTACTCAAAAGTGAGGTTTATAATAGGATTTCAACCCCTGTTTTGTAACATCTCACTCCTACAATAGACAGAGGAAACAAAATCTGAAGATGAGGAAATCCAAGAGGAAGTAAACTGGAGGTTGAGTCAGCACCATAACCTTGCAGTCAAGGGGTAGAGGCAAAATCCTGAAATGCACACATCTGATTCAGTGAGCTTTGCTGATCCTGATCCAGATCCATTTAGACACACGGGGAGATTCCAGCCACTTCCACAGCATTCATCAGTATCCAGACCCTGACATGTGTGAGGTATTTTACAAATGCAGCTGGAACATCTGTGTTTTCTCATGTTACAAACTGTAATACTGGCTCATTTATATTGTGTCATTTAATAACATTTGAATTTATTTACCTACCTTGAGTCAGAACAAATCCCCTTTCTTACCTGTTAGGATTTAGTATGGGTCTGGTGAGAAGATTCCCATGTGAGGTCCTTTTAGGACGCAGTGCATGGATTTTAGGGCACAGGAAGAGGAACAAACCCCTTTCGAGTTAGCTCCTAGCTCAGTGTGTAAATCCTTTCTCTTTTCAGTGTACTTATCTCAGGAGAGATTTTTACCTCCACTCAATTAATTTGATTAATTTAGGCCAAGTCACCTTGCATGCATGGCAGACCATGGCACCATGGTTTCTCTTACCTCTATACATCTGTAATGTCCATTCACAAAGAAGTCTTGAATTTCCTGTTGGGGTGGATAACTGCACCTTTACAAGGCTGGGAAATAAATAGGTTGACCTTTCTGTTCTGAGTCATTGCTGAGAAAACCAACACTACAGGAAAGAAACTAAGAAAATGTGGGAGTGGGACAGAGGAGCTGCATGTTTGTCCATGAGTGCTGAAAATTTCAGGAAATGTAGGTGATAAACGAGGACATTTTTGACATTTTCTCCTCTCATTTGGGAGGAGAAATCAGTTAGGAGCCAGTAAAAAGTCAAGCTAATGAAAGGTGTTCTGTGTTTTTTTGGTACAAAATTTATTTCACCGGGGTATTTGAAAGATGGTGACTATAACAATACTGCAATTGCAGCAAAATGGAGACCAGCCAGGTCCTAGCTCTATTTCTGGCAAGGAGCTGAAGTACTTTGTACCTTTGATACTGTTCCATGAAACCAGGAGGATGAATCATGAAAGGGTATTATAGAATGTGAAAACGTAAGAGTGAATTGATGCATTTAAGAAAGCTGTTTTCATCAGAAAGTAAGTAAAGGGATTAAAAGGCAGGAGAAGTTTGACTGATCCCAGGCTGACTGTTTTGACTAGTTGACTTGGAAGAGGCAAGGCTGTTTGGATCAGGAGCATACGACTGGAAAGCTGGAAGACTTGGGTTAAATATTAACAAACAACTAGAATTTATGAAACACAGTCCATCTGGAACATACAAGAGGAAGGAGAATAGCCTTGCATAGATGCTGGACAGATTTCAGAGCTCTCCAACAGAAAAGCTCAAAAGCACAAAGACAAGGACGGATCAAATTTCAAATGCTTTGGGGAAGAAACAAAAAAAATAAAAAATTAAGGAGCCATACATGTTGTAACAAAAACCATGAGCCAACACAATATCTGGCATGAGGATGGTGGTGTAAGATCTGGCCAGGATTACATCACTCTTCAAGAGCTTGCCAGCAGCAGCAGCAGCAGGTTGCTCACAGCAAGCTTTGAGGGATGACAGCAGCCCTGCCAGCTCAGAGGAATGCTTTGTGCAGTACAATGTGCCAGGGAATGAACGAGTGAGCAAAGCAAGGGAGGAAAGAAGGAAGCATTGTTCGGAGAACAAGTGGGATATTTACGCTCAGGTGTGCGACACAGTGGCCAAAGACCACTGGTACTCAGGAGCATCTCTAGCAGTAAGAAGCTTGCAAGGGAAAAATAATCGTCCTCACCCGGCTGGCTGATGACCTGTAAGAGGGGTGCGCTACCTTAAGGAGAGCGATCAGGCAGAGGCTGAGGCAGGACTATAGGATGGTTGTAGGGAATCTGAAGTCCCTCACCATTTGCAACAAAGACTGCAACTCTGAAAGGCCTTAAGTAGGAGAATAATGGCATGTCTATTGATTTTTGCTGTTCATTTTCTTTCTAGGTGAACTGTTAGCTGAGCTTGTTAAAGAGAGATGTTCAGAGTCACCTTAGTAAGACTGACCAGAGATTCCTTGAGGGAAGTATTTAACACTAGGTGCTGCAGGTGGCTTTGGAAGCATCTGCAAAGCTAGGAGTGGGTGAGAGGCTAGCAGCCAGGAGCTGAATCAAAAAATGATAAAACTGCAGGATTACATCTAGCAAGAGGGGAACACATAAAAATCTGCCGTAAGAAAGGTGCTTTTGTCAAGGTTTTTGAGACTACCGAAACAGTGGCAAGCCCAAGCCCTCAGTGATACTAATCAGCCAGGGCTAGGATTGCTTTGGATTTTACAGGACCTCTATGCAAGGTGTGGCATCTCTGTATTTCACAGCAGCTGGCTACTACTGGGGACTGTCAGTAAGCGGCTTCTGCACTTAAGTGGATAAACTACACAAGTCCTACCTCCAAACTGCATTCAGCCAACTATGTGTGCACTGCATATCTGACCCATGCGGGCACTTCACTTAGATGCCCTGTGGCCACACAGAATGGCCAGATTCAGTCTTCATGCTTGTTATGTAGACAATCCACATCTGATACAAGGCAGAGTAAAGGCCTTCCCACATGCCTTGAGCCTTCAAAGTCTTTGTGACACCTTTGAGTGCAAAGTTCAGCTCCCACAATGTTCATGGTAGTAAAAACCAAGGAGTTTTCATCCAATTCTGGAACTTTCACTTTCCGGTGAAAGCCTTGCAAGGTTTGTATCTCAGGAAGTGTAGTATCATGAGGGGCTGTGAAAACATAACAGATGCCACTTGAGCCACATCATGTCACCTTTCATTAGCTCTGGACTTCTCTTTTTGGTGCTAAAGTACATTGTTAGAAGAGACATCATTTCTGCTAGCACTGGCTAACGTGGCCTGCACCCCATGCATGGAATCTGCGTGGAGAGCTTTTCAGAGACCCACACTTATTGGAACAAAAGCAAAATAATTCCTTTGGATATTTTTTTTTCTGACCACATCTGAATGTGGGTGTGATCAGCCCTGGGTTCTGTCTTAGTGTTGTCTAAGATAAAACTATTTGCCCCATGAAGCCCTGTCTAAGCTCATGCTATCAGAACTATGACAGCAGACATTTTAAAACAGTTATTTTCATTCCTGTGACATGCCCTTGGACTCTGTTGGATCAACTGCTGACAGAGTCAAGGACCTGACACCAGACTGGAGGTGGCCTTTCTTGCTTTTTTTTTAAATATTCTCTTTTTACTATTTTAGTCACCTACTAGTATCAGAGCTGCAAACCAAAGCATATGTGATTGTCTCAGTTGTCACTGGGACGGAAGTGGCATTGTAGATAACAGGATCCAGACCACATAGCACTTTAAAAATCCAATTGCAAAATGCCAGTATACTAATAGTGACAAATAGGAAACCACTGCAGCCTTTCAAGCATCAATGCAGAGCTTTCACGAGGACTATCGCTATTGTCAGCTATTTCATTCATACTTCTGAGTACCATCTTACACAGAGTGTGCTGCAAAAGCTCCTTCTCAAAGCTGCATGTTCAGCTTTAATGAGAAAAGGAAATGGTAAACAGAAATAATCTAATTGAATGGCCACATTACAGCAACTCTAAGAGCAGCTGAATCGATGAGAAGTGAAAAAGTATCTTAAAGGTAATGAAGACTTTCAAGAGGAATAATGTCATTGAGAAGAGCAAGGTTAGAAAATCATCATTAGAGGGAGATATAGAAGTATAGGAGCAAAGACTCAGCCAGCCTGAAAGAATTATCTTCACAGAATTAAGCATGTACTTAATTTGACTTCTAAACCGGCTTATGCTCACACTTTTCCAGCACAAGTAGTAGTTGTTCTTTTCACAGCAGATGTTCCCTGAAATTTTGTGTCAGCATCTATTGTATGTAAACCAACCTGTCTATGGAAAACTGTTCTTCTAATAAAATCATAGGGCTTTTGATGTCTAGAGCAATTGAATAGAACATACATTTTACCTGTCTTTGTATATTGATAGGTGACCGATGCCTACAGTACATAATCTGTAGGTAAAATACTGCTTCAATGGCTAATTTATTTCCTATTTGCAGATACAATATTAAGTCAAGTCTGATTCTACTAGCAATTCTAATACGTACCTCAGCTTTGCATTTTTTAGGATTCTTACCGTATTTTCCAACAAATATTTTCATTTCAAGGGGGCTTTTCCGGAAGCACAATGCTCCTTATGGCACCACTCAAGGCTTCAATAGTCATCAGTTCACTGATTTTGCTAGGCTTCTTTGAATATTATATGCTTTTTTATTTATTTATGTAATAACTTACAGGAGTTTATTTTTACATGTTATTTTCAAAACTGTAAGTTGAAGTCCCATTAAGTTTTCTACGTATTTATAAGAACCAGAACTAATTATGAATAAAGTCATTCTTTGACACTTTTTTTTAAAGCTAATTGATTGTATTATATAAAGTCATGTTTCATTTTACCAGCCAAATAATTGGAGTACCTGTAAAATACTTTAGAGCCTAATGCTACTAAATGTCCATAGAATTCTATTAATGCAAATATTACCATGAGTAATTTTCCTTCCTTTTTTCCCCCCCTCCTTTTTAAAAGGGAATGAAAACCAAACCTGATCTAAAGACGCCCGAAGACCACATGGCAAGGAAGTTTTGTTCATGTGTACTTCTGAGTATAAAACAGAGGAAAGTTTCTTTCATTCTGCGTCTCCAAGTGAAAAGTACAGAACAGTACATTTTGAAGTGCCAAAGGAAATTACTATTCATGACGAGTTCAGATCACAGTCTTGGATTTGTTTTGTAAGGACCACAGGTTACTTGTGCTGTACTCACCTCATTGACATGACAGTATTGACTGGAGGAGCTACCTTGCTATTTTAAAATTCATGTTGGTTGTATGTTGTAAGCATATCCTGTCAGTATCTCTGTCAAAGCTCCAGTTTCACAATTTGTCCTCCTCAGGCTACAGTCTGAGAGGGATTCTCACATAGGACACTTATGGGGAGGAAATCTAGGTATCTAAAAGATGGTTATCCATATCTGTATCAGTTGCATTGTGCTTTCTTTAGTACTGGTGGTCAGAAAGAGACACCTCCAGAGAGCAATTCATCTCACTCTAATGTAAATGGCTGAAGTAGATCAAATTAACTGCTCTATGGAGATTCTTGTTGCTGCCCTTTATCCGTATACAGTTGGGTCTCCTATACCATGGTACCGTGGTCTTATTTGAGTCCCGCAAAGCCCTACTTCCACGTTGATTGGCAGCTGATTAACATGCAAATTTGCCCCACACCCTCAAACGGCCCCCTCGGCCCCCCAGTGCTGTTTTGGCACTGCCTTGCTGTGTATTGGTGTTTGTGTCAGCGCTTCGTGGTGCCCGCAGCCACTCCACGCTGGGAAGAAACCCTTTTCTGCTCGGCCAGGGACACTGGTGCAGGGAGCCGCCCGCACCACTGTCCCAGTGGCCCCAAGTGGCTCTGAGTGGCCTCAAGGGGAGAAGGAAGGGAGGGGAGCCAAGGGAAGCGGGGGAGGGGGAGGCGGGGCGGCCCAGAGCGGAGGGGCAGAGCGGGACCAGCGCGGCTCGCCACGGGCAGAGTGTGGTCCGTGCGGCACGGCGTGGGGGGGGTGATTTGCAGATTCATGATTGTCTAATTGAATATTCAGGTGTGCCAGGTCACGCATGCACAGTTGTGAAAAGGGGCCTCCTTCATCGCTGAAAAATCACGCCGCTAAAATGTGAAGCCACAATATGGGGGGCGCAAAGTGGAAGAGGGCCGACTGTAGTGGATTTTAGGCAACAATTTAGATGGCAAAATGAACCCCAAGTTCAGTGTCAATGTTCTTTTGCAAATAGAACTGATCTACTTAAGCTGTTTAGGGCTTCACCACATGGAGATCCTATTCAAAGGCTTTGGTGGGATCCCAAGGTTACTATAAATTTGTGGCTTCCTCGAGACTGCAGAGGTACTTTTCCAGGATTCAGTGTAAACCCAAAGAAGCTGACACCTCTTCTAGTGTACAGCTACCAGCTGTTGCCATTGCCAAATGGTCTCTGAGTGTGCTGCTGTCTCAGGGTACTCTGATGAGGCATGACAAGGCCATCCTGCCAACTCTTTGCCACCTGAAAAATAGTGTTATGACAACAAAAATTGCAAGTATAACAGGCTTTGTTACCCGTTTGTGTGAAGACAACTCACCTAGGCTGTGGTAGAAGCCAGTATCTGAAGTTCAGATTTTGCAGCATCCAGACACCACAGTAGCTTTTCCTTAGCATTTTCCACCAGTATACCATGTCTGGCACAGCTCAGTGCCTCTTCTATTGAGTGCTGCAGAACTAAGCAACTTTTCCACAGAATCACAGAATCACAGAATCACAGAATATTATGAGTTGGAAGGGACCCACAAGGATCATCTAGTCCAACTCACCACCTAACACCCGTACAGAGACCGAGAGCACATCCCAGAGCGTAACACCAACCTAGATGCCTCACAGCCTAGCAGGCCACTTCGAGCCGGAAGGGGCCCAGGGTCATCCAGCCCTACATCCCCCAGCTAGACCACGTCACTAAGCTCCACACGAGAGTTTACACCACCATTGCTACCCCTGGAGCTGATACGAGGTATGGCTTAAGAGAAGCTCAGCCTGTGGAACGGCTACAAGGACTAGAGACCTGTCTGGAAGTGACATGCCATGTTGGCAGCTGAGGGCTATGCACTATTGCGGGAAATGGCATTACAGGGCAGCTCTGGAGTGGTGCTAACACCCATGCACAGGGAGCTGATCGTTAGGTTTAATTAGGTCCTCTCGCTGCTGAAACAAAATATTTTTATGTGTGTGTGAAAAGGCAGAGTCTCAGATTTCTGACACTCATTTACTCTGCTCTTTAAATGAGAGTTATGTATTTTCTCTTTTCAGTCTAAACCAATATACACTTAGGGACAAGGAAATAGTTAATTTTTGAAGGAGAGGTGACACAGAGCAGTAGTCCTATAATCATTTACTTTGATGCAGCTTCGATACTCATTGTGACACACTTCAAAAATGGACTAAATTCAGATTTCAAATTCTTTTCAACAACAAGTTAAATGTTTGGCTTACAAAACTTGCCTTTCACTAGGCTGAATGTGTTTCCGTGCTAGCAGCTTCCAGGAAACTCTTAGGTTACAATTACAAGAAGTCAAAACTGCAGCAGCAGAATTGTTAACTGGAAGTCAGAATTTCCTTTACACGATTCCTTTTATGCTTAATCCTAAGCTCGCTTGAATACTTTGCTTCTTTTCCTTTTCTACTTTTTTTTTGTATAGTCGTGATTTTTTATTTTTTTTTCCCTATCTGATCCTAACTTCTAATTATTTGTTCTTTGCTCTGGTTCTTTTACCTTATACTAGATTATCTACTTAAAGCAGCATTTTCCAAAAATCCTTCCAGGTTATGGCACTTTCTCCCTTTAATTTATTATGAATAGGTCCAATTCTTAAAGCAGGTAAAAGACATATTTTGTATTCCTTTCCAGCCTTCCTAATTACACGATCAGTAATCTGAAGAAGAATGTAAGCAAGAAAGTCAGTGATAAGAACTATAAAAACAGCATTCGTTCTAAGGAACAAAACTGGAGTATTTTTCACAGGCTCAAGGAAGACAAGAAGAAAATGGACGCATTAATTTGAAAGACATGGGGATTTTTCTTAAAATAATAATTCAGACAACGAAAAACTATGAGTGAAGATAACTAGAGCATAGTAGGAAATCTAAAGAAAGTGAGGCATGATTTAATAAGCCTCAGCAAAAAAGGAATCTAGGGATGATACTGCAAGACAGATGGTGTCCCAAACAGATCTGTGCTCTGCAAACTTACATGACCTCTTTTCTTTAAATCAAGATGCAAGGAGATGACCCCGAGAAAGTGAGAAAGTGAGAAAGGACAGGGCTGGAATGCTGACTGAGCGAGCCACAGGGACAGTTTGATCCTATCTGTCTGTTATTTGAACATAGATCTGAATGATGATAAGGACTGAAGACACTGCCCAATGTATTAGGGATTTCTTTGCAAAATAAACGCAAAGATTGTTGAAAGCAGAAGCATTTGTATTTAGCGAGATTTTACTGTCATAGGATTGAGCAACCACGCTGAGAAAGGTAACAAAAATTGTGTCAGAAGAAATGAGACACGCAAGGCTTTGTGTGTGCTTATTATATATGTAAAATATAAAAATACTAATTTATTTGTTTATATGGGTTTTTTACATCATGAATGTGGCTTTTACAGACAGTTTGTCATTGCTGCAGCCCCTGGAATATCCCAGTAAATCTGTGGCCCTGGATGTTCTTCCATCTGTTTTTGTATTTGGACTATAAGCTATGTTAGCTTCTGAAGGATTTAGCAGTTTATAGGACAGCTGTGAATTGTTTAGGAGAGAACCTAAGGACAGCATGGCTCCAAAATAAATCTGGGTTTGGCTGCTCCATCTTCCAACACGTGAGACTTTTCTACAAGGAAAAGACTCCCCATGGAGGAGACAGAGCCTTCCAGGGATTACTGAGATTACTTTCCCACTCTACACTACAGACCGTGAGGGCTTCTTTATGTGATTTTTTCTTGTCTAACAGAAAGAAAAAACAAGAAAAATATGTTGGTGGGTGAATGGATAGAATATTTACTATTAAAAAGCAGCCAAAACATTCCAGCGGAAGCACATATTTCCATGAGACAAAAACCAACCAACCAAATAAACAAATTGTGTTACTCACATTGCTTAATAAGCTTCTGGAAGGCTCTTAGGTTCTATTATTGCTGCAGATACTACTACGCATAACGAGGCAGCTGTAGCTCTCAAATAGACAATAACCCAATGATTTTGTTAACAACTTGTTTTGATCACGTGCAATTAAAATTAAATGTGAGGCCTGCTCGGTAGTTTTTGGAGGACAGAGGAGTAACATTGAAGTGATGTAAAACCTCTGTAGCAAGTAAGATCAGTTTTGCTGTTTGTTTGTTTGCTGGGGTTTTTTGTAACTACATAAATGCATACAGAACAGGACATCAGGGAAACCAAGGAATTCAAACCTAAAATGACCTTTTTCCTTTGTCCTTGTAAAGGAAGTCTGACAAATGCTCATGAGCTTCCATTCATCATGTTTCATAGGAAAATAGGAGGCAGTGGGCATCTGGAGCCGGTCTGTATTGATTCACTCCAGCGATCTTCCTCCAGGACCATTGTGCTTAACAGCTAAATTTCAATTGCCCTTCTAAGAAATCTAAGTTTTATTCTAAGTCACATTAATCATTGGTCACATTTGAAAGGTTTCAAATAATAATCTGGACCATTAATTTGATTAGGAGATGTTGCTTTTAGGTGGTGTTGCATCTATAAATTGCACAGTACGTTACATAGTCCAGGACTGATTATGAAGTATTTGTGTTTATTTCTCGTAAAGATGTCTGACTTTTGCCCTTTCATTCTGTACTAGGCATGATAATTTCAGCATTCCATTTTACAATTTTCGTATTTACACCACATTTACAAACTCATTCTTGCAGCTGCTCCTCGTGATTATTTCTAGTAGTCTCATTGTGGTTCCCCATATGAATAAGGCTTATTGTTGTGGTATACCATCATAGGCTACAAATATGCAAAAATTATAAAGGGACAGGAAACTTTCAAACCCTTTAAATGATTTCTTTGGGGTTTGAATATTCGTTCTTCTTTTGGTTTTACTTAGCTTTTTTGTTTTGTTTCATTTTGTTTTGAGATTGCTCTTTGGCTATTTGTAAGTAGATTAAAAAAGTTTAAAAATTGCTTCCACTGATTTACTTTAAGTAAGTCAACTACAGGTTAGCAAGCAGTTTCAAAATCTGCCAAACCAAACTTCTAGCCAGTAGAAATTAGCATCTGTGGCAGATCTTTTAAATATTAATATTTTTACAATCAAATATTCTATATTCTATTTTTATTTTATGGCAGTACATTACATTTTTTGTATTGACTGTATAACTGTATTGACTGTATAACTCCTGTGATTATTAGACATGAGAGCCAGAAGAACTGGCAAGGAAGAAGGCATAGGAGCCAAGGCCTAGTATTTTAAAGTACGTATATCCTGATACCAGGGAAGCAAGCAAGAAAATACACTACTGTAATGGATACTGAACAATCATGCCCTGTATAAAAAAAATCTGATTTCCTTTTCTTGTGAACAGCGTATGTTGAGAACTGTTCTCTGGTGCAGCAAGGATCTCTGCTGCTTAAGTTACTCAGCCATGGAGATACAAACTATGAACTCAAATAGAGTGTAAAAAATCACTGCTTGATCACTTTGCTGAACACAGTCCACGTGCTGTTATTTATTTCTCAGCTTATGTCTTGGAACTGTATCTAAACTAACCTTGAAACAAAGAATGCTTATCCAAATTCTTTGTGTATGCAGAAGTTACCTACTCAACGAAAAAAATGTGAGCCATGTCCAGTTAAGGGTATGAACAGGCAAGTCGATAATGGAGGGTTTGTAGGCATACAGACTACTTTGAATTACAGTGTCTGCAGGAGACTTTGTCAGTACTTTTATGTTTTAAGGGGTTATCAGCTGTCTTCTCCATGCTGCTCTGAGTTTAAAGTGGGTGAGGGGTCACAAATATGAGCACTGCAAGAAACATGTTACTGATTTGTCTAGTAAGGGATGTAATCTCATAATAATAAGTATTGCACATGTACGCTGATGAAGGACAAGAATCATTCTGCAGTTTTAATGGAAATATCTTTGAACAACATCAAGAAAGACTGATTACAGATAAGAAGTCCAGGAATCAGCATATGGTCTGGCTTAGCTGGAAATCTCCATCCCTACTGAGCAGAGAAATCCTCTTCTAAAGGCTACAACAATCCTTATGCTGATGATAAAAGAAAGATGTGTCCCATGGTATGCACTTAAGCAGCTGCTGGTGGTCATGGCATGACATGAAGCAGGTCTTAGAAGTACAGCAGTTCAGGGAAAGCTGTGAAGGTAAATAAACATTTTAAATTGTGAAAGTTAAATTTTAAATTGTTAAAAAATCTGACTTTATTGGTATAAAACCTTATGCATCTATTTTTGCTTTTGCTAAATGTAGCTTTTATTGCCCTGGTCCAAAACAAACTATCTGAACTGAGATTAGGCAAACCAGAAGAATCTAAAACCAAATTGGAGTAGCCACTTGGAAGTCCTGCATTAATTTCTTACCGGGTTTAGAATCACACAGTTGTCACACTCCATTGAAAAACATAAGAAAATTATGTGAAATTCTGTTCATACTACATGACTAACTCCCCTCAAAATGTTGGTAATATTCATGGGTAAATTCTTACAACTAATGCTGAAGAAGGAATACTATTTCAGAAGCATGAATTAAACTAATTGACTGATAATCTGAAAGATGTGTCATCATTGTCTTATGAGTCAGTGGAAAAGGCAGGAAGTGACTTATTCCATATCCTCATAAATTGAACTATAGTTACCTCAGTTGGTGTTTAGACAGGGCTTGGGAGGTAACATCACCTCTGCTTGTAGGAAAAAAGAAGCTACATTTATGCCGTGTGGCAATGCAGAGAAAGATTTAGTTGCTTATATTAATTCTGTAATACCTCTGCTGAACATGAGAAATATAATTGGAAAATTTGCAGTTTTAAAATTACACGTGAATGGGTAGAAAGATCACAGAGTATTTACTTGGTCCTTCTTCAAGTTGCTACTGGCAGGGTTACAATAATTAAGCCTAAAACACAGTTACACTGACACTAATTACATCATTCTGCAAAGCAGGTAATTGATGCAATTTTATGAACAGTTAACGTGCTGGAAGTTACTGAGAAATTTCCACTAAATGATTCTTCCTTTTGCAAGGTGATATACCCAGATGTCCAGGTAAGGAATAAACTAGAATACTTTTTGTGGCTTTGTTTATACACAGCAGAAACAAACACACACAAATGTGTTCTTTTCTACTAATATAATCAAAAGGAAAAAATATCAAAGTAATTTATGGTGTATCAGCTCAGTGGAATTCTGTATTTGTTCTACTTTACACTAAGTAGCCATATTCAGGTGTTTGAATTTTAGATGAACTTTGTAGACCTCGGGACATATGTGATAAAACATGTTGTTATCTTGGGAAGGCCTATTATGTATTTCCTAGGGTAGATGAGTATTGCAGAATCAACGTAATTTCTAAATGCTTGTACATTTCTGTACATAAACTTTGGCACAGTTTAATGTTCCAATGAGGGTGGGAGGAAGAACTAAAAGAAATACCTGTAAGGACTGCTTGTATAGTATTTGGAAGGATAAATTAGCTGTATCTGGGAAAAAGTCAGTCTTTGCCAGATGCAGAAAAAAATACTCCATTATTCCTTTCAGGCTTTGGGAGAATTTTTAAAAGGAGCTCAAATGAACCGACTCTAGCTCATCATTGAATGGGTTAGTACATTTGAAAAAGCTAAGAATGCTGTCTATCAGCAGTATTGTTCAACTTTTACAAGTATACAGAACTAGTAACTCATTTTAAATTACTGATAAAAACACTTTTATGCTTTTTATGCTTCTGCTTTTTACACCACAAAAAAAATTTCTCTCTGGATTTTAAGATCCATTTCTAAGGTGTTTATTACAGTCGGGTCTCCTATATCACAGACCTACTTCCGTGTTGAATGGCGCCTGCGTCGCCGCCCGTAGGTCGTGCATGCGCAGCTGCGAAAGAGGTCTTCTTCATCGCTAAAAAATCATGCCGCTAAGATCTGAAGCCGCAATATGGGGGGCGCGAAGTGCAAGAGGGCCGACTTTATTTGTAAAATCTCCAGTCTGTCTGCATATCTAATGTTTAATGAGTACTCCTTTGCTTCCTTAGTTCTTTTAGCACTTACTCTCGCCATATCATAGAATCATAGAACATGGTGAGTTGGAAGGAACCCATCAGGATCATTGAGTCCAACTCCTGGTTCTGCACAAGATCATCCCCAAGAGTCACACCATGTGCCTGAGAGTGCCATCCAAACATCTCTGTCAGGCTTGGTGCTGTGACCACTGCCCTGGGAAGCCTGTTCCAGTTCCCAGCCACCCTCTGGGTGAGAACCTTTCTTGATATCCAATCTAAACCTCCCCTGGCTCAGCTTCCTGCTGTTCCTCGGGTCCTGTCACTGGTCACAAGAGTGAAGAGGTGGGTACATTGGGTGGCCTTTAGCTCATCAGTTGTTTTCCTAACAGAAGGGAGTTGCAGGACAGAAAGGTTTTGATGATCATCTAGCTTGAGCTCCATGGCAACATAAGGAATTTTATAACGTCAGCTCTGCTTTAAGTCCATAACTTGAGGGATAACTTAGAGCCCAGGATTTAGAAAAGCTATGGAATCTGAATTTAGAAAGAGAGTTTAGTGGGTCATTAGGAATATTCTACCAAATAACTCCACTTGTGGCTAAAAGTAAAGGATCTTGTGCTTACTCTAAGTGAGTATAATTTGACCTGCCATTTATTGTTTCTCAGTGTCATATTACCTGACAGATTAAAGAGAATTTTAATATTTGAAATTCTCTTGCAAATTCTAGTGCATTATGATCAAGGTTTTCTATAACTTAAAAACATACTTCTCTATTCTCTCACCACACGGCAGATTTCCCTGGATTTCCAAGTTTGTCAGTTATTTGTGTTAAAATGTCATACAACTATTTCTGTAAAAGCTCAATTAATGCCATATAACAAAATAATTACTACTTCTTAATATTCCTTTGCTTTTAAATGCAAAGTTTTTACCATAAGCACAAATCTTTTGGAGTTTTTCATAACCACACTGTAACACTTTCCTAATTTAACTTTAAAATATTCTTTGTACTTACATGCCTTTCCTCCCTATAAATATTTATGGCTGCATCTAAGTTATTAGTGATAATTTCATGTTTCTTTTACCTGAGTTAATAAATATTCTTAATCAAATTGGGATAAAACCAAATCCTTGGTGTACTTTTCTAAACAGATCTTCAATAAATGATGATTTTCAAGATACAGTAACTTTTCAGATCTGCACAGTCATTTTGTTTTTGTTCAGATAAACATATATTGCAAGTTTTGTATAAAAATATTTTTGAACAGAATGTCTTCATAGAAGCTCATAACTGTACAGTGTTCCTTGCCAGGTGAAATACTAATCCCATTAAACAACAGGCCTGAATTCCAGCAAATTCTGCTGATATCTGAAACTAAATAATTCTGTTATTCCTACATGTGATTCTTATGTTTGACTTTCATGATTTTGCCAAAAGTTCTCATCATATTATTTTAGCTCCAGGCCCACTTTGCTTTACATTTCTAATGGACACCAAATCAGTTTCTCTTCTTCATTTCTGGAACAAACAGGGGTTGATTATCCCCATGAATGATTTAGAATCCCATAAAATGTTGCAACATGACTTAGTTGGTGCTGAAAATGTAAATGCTTTAACTTTTACCAGTTGCTATTGAGCATCCCTACTAAGTACAGATTGAATGAAACCTTTGCAATTACATCCACAAAGTATTAATGCACTATCCAGGCTTCTATGAAAAAATAAATGCTTTTATACATCGGCATTGTTATTGAAAGTTGTGTATGCCAAAGTGGCAGGGAAACCACACCACTGCCTAGACTTACTTCTTTCTTGATCCTGACATTTATTAAAATGTATTCCCATTGTCCTGTAGGCAATGAGCCAGGACTTTTCATTCTTATATTTAGCTACCATTAGTCATTCTCATTGTCTCACCGCTCCTGCTTATCAGCTCCTGTATTTTTCCTTTCATTTCATGCACTAAAATGTAACTCTCTTTCTTTCTTTCTTTAACTGAATGTGTTTAGATGAATAGAAACTTTGATGATTGTTGGAACATCTTTGGGGTATCCTGTATAGTTTTCTTAAATTAACTACTATTTGCCTATTTGATGCATTTTTCCTACAGATCTCTATCTATACACGTGTCATTCAGCTTTTTTTTCAGACTTGGAAAACTGTTCTTTTTCCAGCAAAATGCACAATATATATGGGAAATATTTACAGATAACAAATAAAGTTTAATTATTCCATTTTGCATTCAAGCAGCCATAATATCAGTAGATTAGACAATTTTTATTTTGGCCAAAATTGTCAGAATTCAAAGCACCTGAGAGCTCTGAAAATAACATGATTTTATTTTAGAAAATAATCATCTATTATTTATATAAAATCTAGGGCATGTTTCCTTGTGGAGGTTTGAGATCTAGACATATCCTACAGACTGAGATACAAAAATTAAAAAGATGATCCTAAGATAATTTGTTCTAGCTAAGTATCTATATAGCTGCTAATCTGGTTCTGCATTCAGATAGTGTCTCACCAGTATTCAATTTTCTGATTTATCAGCCTAAACATTGACTCATAAACAAATCAGGTCTTGGATCTGTGAAATCAGGAACTCCAGTAATCTTTAATGAGCCTGATAAGTCACCCTCTCTTCACATTCTGTCTCCCTTGAAGAAGGTGTAAGCTGATACGAACACTCAAGTTGTGACAGACATCCTACTAAAAATCCGTAGGTCATGCATTTCAATAAACCTGATGCAGGTCTGCAAAGTATCTGCAGAAGCATTCCTTCACTAGCAAAAACTCAGTGTAAGCTGCACATTTGTGTGTTGGAACATTTTTTATCCTCTGCCTTTCTGAAGGAATTACCTCAATTATTTGGAATCTTATTAGTTACAGATGTATCTGTGAAGATTCCAACAAAGTAGGCCTTTATCCAGCAGCCATTTATTGAGTGTGTATCATCAGACACAAGCACTCAGGGCTATTTTTTTCCACCTGAATGGCCCCCTACCCCTTTTCCACAGCACTCACTTGCCCTCTCAGTGCTAAGCTGTATATTTAGTGTAGAGAAGTGTTGTTAGTTTATATAAAAAGATGCTTAAGAAGATAAAGGTACGCAAGCCCTAATGCTCTCAAATGCTCCAAGCATTTAAACATGTCTAATGCCCGCACACCTTCTAGCAGTGCTGCCAGCCAGGATCTCAGCGGGAATTCACGGTAATTAAGCAAGCTATAGGCATCCATGCTTTTACAGAATCACAAAATCAAATTGTTAGGGTTTGAAAGGACCTCTGGAAGATCATCTACTCTAACCTGTAGGGTTGGACCAACCCCAGGCTCACCTAGAGTAGGTGACACAGGAATGAGACCAGGTGGGTTTTAAATGTCTCCAGAGATGGAGAACCCATGACCTCCCTGGGCAGCCTGTTCCAGTGCTCTGCCACCCTCAAGGAAAAGAAGTCCTTCCTCATGTTGAGGTGGAACTTCTTGTGTTTTACTTTATGGCTATTGCTCCTCATCCTGTCGCTGGGCACCACAGTCTGGCACCATCCACTTGGCACTTGCCTTTGATATTTATATGCATTGATGAGATTCCCCACTCAGTCTTCTCTTTTCCAGACTAAACAGTCTCTTCTCCTAAGAGGGACGCTCCAGACCTCTCATCGCCTTTGTGGCCCATATTTGACTAAGGACACACACACACCTTTGCCTACAAAGAGAAACTATTCACGAGGACCAAAAAGTACAAAAGAAAACCTCAAAGTTGGATGGATGAGCAGCACATGCACTCATTGCACACTGTGCAACGGGTTTCCCAAGTTTTTGGACTCCCTCACTCATACAGCCCCAGGGGTGTGTGCACCTGTGTCTATAGGTACAGAATCACAGAACAGGTCAGGTCGGGAGGGATCACAGTGGGTCACCAGGCCCAACCTCCCTGCCCAAGGAGGGTCATCCCAGAGCACATGGCACAAGACAGTGCCCAGAAGGTTCTTGAACATCTCCAGTGAGGGAGACTCCACAGCTTCTCTGGGCCATCTGTTCTAGTGCTCGGTCACCCACACAGTAAAGAAGTTCTTCCTCATGTTCAGGTGCATCAGTTTCTGCCCGTTGCCTCTTGTCCTATGTCCTGGCACCAGGAAGAGCCTGGATCCTTCCTCTTGCCACCCTCCCTTCAGATACTGATAGACACTGATGAGGTGCCCAGCTTTCTCAGCCTATCTCCATAGAGAGATGCTCCACTATCATCATCTTTGTCACCCTCCACTGGACCCACTCCAGGAGCTCCGTGTCTGTCTTGCACTGAGGAGCCCAGAGCTGGACACAGCACTGCAGATGTGAGCAGCAGACGCAGGGACAGAGTCCCACGAGGAAAATCCCGGGCGAGCGACCGGGACGGAGCCGCCGCTGATCTCGGCCAGGGGCGGGCGGGGCCTGCGCGGTACCGGGCGGGAACTTCCGGCTCCAGCCGGCCCCGCCCCCGCGCGGCCCCGAGTCCTCGCTGAGCCAATGAGGGCGAGGAGCCGCAGCCGGGCAGGTAACGGGGCGCCCAATCAGAGCGGCGCTGCGGGAACAGGTGGGCACGGCCAGGC
>WEKX01022111.1:16610-31675 GCA_013390025.1 Pitta sordida | reverse complement strand
TGCAGCCGCCGAGGGATGCGGCGCCCGGCGGGCACGGCCGGCGATCCCGCCCCATCCCTGCAAACTTCACTTTTGCTGGCGCCCGGCCTGACGTGACCGAAGCGCTCTCATGTGTGTCGAAATAGCGGCGCAGAAGAGGTTTTTCATCTTTCTACTCCCCTTACAACTGAGATGCAGTTTATTGTTGCGTCGTGCCGAGCGGGAGATGAGTGCTCGCAAGTGTGGCAGGAATGTTTTAGTGTTTTGTTTATCCCTCCTGTCTGTACCGCTGTAGCTGCTCTTTCCAGTGCACGATTGGGTGCGTTCTTCTAATTTAAACTGCTGGAAGTGAATTTGTGTGAAGGAGTTTAATATAGATGTTTAATCTAGAGAAGAGAAGACTGAGAGGGGATGTCATCAATGCATGTAAATATCTCAAAGGCGGGTCCCGAAGGGATGGTACCAGACCCTTGTCAGTGGGACAGGACGATGAACGATGGCCATAAACTAAAACATGAGAAGTTTCATCTCGGTGTGAGGGAGAAATTCTTTTCATTGAAGGTAACAGAGCACTGGAACAGGGTGGCCAACGGGGGTCCTGTATTCTCCCTCTGTGGCGACATTCCAAATGCAGATGGACACGTTCCCGTGTCACCTGCTTTAGGTGACCCTGCCTTGGCAGGGAGTTGGACTAGATGGTCTCCAGAGGTCCCCTTCCAACACTAACCGTTCTGTGATTCTGTTGGATGCTGAACTGAGGCAGCCGGGACAGAGAAAGGTATGGTTTTTTGGCCTGGCTCTGTATGCAGGTGATGACATCTCAAACAGACCCAGCAAGACTTTTCTCTCCCGGGGCTCTTGTTCATGATATGCATATGTTTTCTTTGTGGTTTTGTTATCTCCAATAGGAATGTTTCAGTAGGCACTTAACCCTGTGTAAGTAAAGAGGTTTTGTTGCTGGGGTTCCTGATGCTGGAAGCTGATCTGTCGTTTGCTTTATGGTCTTGTCTGACTTTATTTAATCTGCCTGTCGGGACACATTTTGTCTTGTTTTAGCTGTGTGTTGTGAGAGTAACAAATGCTGTAGCTGTGATTGAAAGCCATATAGCCATCTTTAATGAAACAGTGATTCTGAAATTAAATTGCTCTTTACTGAACTCTGGGTCATGAATTTGTAGAAGACCTAATGTGCATAGTTCGGGGTCCACCTGGACAGCTTTCCACAAGGTGCTAGGACATGCACAGGTAGTGAATATCTGAAATGTATTAACAATTTTCCAGGGATCAAATTTTTTTGGGGATGAGTGAAAAAAGAATATATGTATTTTAAAATATTTTTCGTATTGAGAGAACATCAAAGAGATTTAGCTGTTTTCATGACACAGGTGCTCTTTGCAGTAATTGGCAACCCTGCCATTCTCTTCTCTGCCTTTAGAAGCTTTTTCCTTAGTTCACTTATAAATGGTGCCACAACAGCATGTTCTGCAGAATTTTATGGAGATTAAACAAGTGATGGTATGAAGTGGTGCATTGGCTTGATTTTATTCTGGCCAAGGTAGTAATCACTAGTTTAGAAAGCAAAAATAGTGAGTTAGCATTCATGGTGACTTAACATTCATGTCAGGTTTGTGATTCTTTTCTGTTAGCTTGATGCATGGAGCAATATCCCCATTTCACTCATATACAGTCTGGTGCTGAAATTCATCTTTCATTTTCAGTCATATTTTGCCCCTATCTTACTATCTTGAGTGCTGTTCATTTTGCTACTGAACTCCAATGTTCCTGTGCACACATTACTTAAATGATGAAATAAAAGGCTAGTAACTGCAGGTTTACATTTACATTCTGCATTTTCTTCCTCCTGTTAATGTACTGTAACTGTGTTCAATATTGTGATGTTTGGAATGAAATTGTACTTTTTTAAAGGAGGAGTTTAGGTGGGATAGTATTGTTCTTTGCTATAAAAGTATTTTTAAAAGTCTTCAGTAAGTTTGACAGGTTGACCTGTTTCTTAGCTGTTGAAATTTCTGAGTTCTGTTATCTGAAAAATCTCTTGGACTCACCTAGTGAAAACATGAGTCTTACTGGCATTACAGTAGTGGAATACTCTATTCAATTGTGTGGCTTTAAAAATAAAGAAGATGAACTTTTTTTCCAAAACTACCTCTCAAAGCTCTTTGATAGAACACCTTCCCAGGATTTTTTGAAACGGACTGTGAGCAAAATGTCTTGCTTAAAACATAGTTCAGTGTTGGTAACTAATGTGCTCTTGCTATCGTCACTTGTTCATGAGGAAGTGATGAAGCTTTCCAGTACTGAAAAACTACTGAAGCTGTTTTCCATTGATTCAGCTTGCAGTGTAGAATTGGGAGGTAGGAAAGAATTGGCAGGGAGTAGTAGTTTGTGGAGGATCATCTGTCCAGATCTGTACAACCGCATGTTGCTTCTGGCTCTACAACTCTGCAGCAGAATGTACTGAGCAGTGATGCAAATCATCCAGCTGTTACTTGCAGTAGCAGATAAAAGTGAACTGCGAATACCTCTAAAGTTCAGTAGAATTCTCTAACTTATTATTATGGCTCCTGTTGCATCCATTTTTACAATAAACAATGTATGGCTTGACTTGGGAAAAAAAAGGTTTTACCACTTTTAAATGATGTTTATTAGCTCACATTATTAAAATATGCTTGTTTTTTTCCGTTTTATAATTGGTTTTAAGATGATATTGATGAAAGAGAACTGTAAACAGCATGGTACATATATCTAAAATTTTTATATTGCTCTTCATTGGAACTAGAAATCAGCTTTTAGCCAGCTGACAGACTAAATAACTTGACTTCGTAGAAAAAAATGTGACACAGATGTCATTTGCTAAACTAGTTTTCATCACAGAATGAAGCAAGCTGTCTTGTCAGCATTTGGCATCTCATATGTTCTGTCTGTTAGGTGTAGTTATCTGAACCAACAAGTACAGTTAGGTTGGTGAACTGGAAACCTCCTGGGCAGTCAGCTTTTCATTGGGGTGTAAGGCACATAATATATTTCTTGATTATTTGGGTTCAGTTTTTACTATTTTCTGCTTGACATCCTTGCTGATTATCCTCTTGTGCATTGTTGATGTTGTTTTGACTTCAGTCTTGCCACGTGACTTAATTTGATGCCTCTGGCCACCCAGATACATTTATGTCTGAGGGAGAAGGCTATGGGGATGACAATCTTAAACTTGCAATCCTACCCAGAGCAGTTTTCAATGCAGTTTTAGTATTACGCATAATTGGAAATGATCTCTTTAATTGGTGATGAGAGTTACTCAAAGTGTGTTGCATACAGAACAGTAGGACTTCAGGAGTTGTATTTGGTGTCTTTTTCAGTGGTGGATTAATGATATTTTATCTCAGTGACAAAATTACCCTGTATTAGGTTAGGCTGACATTTAAGGATAATAAGCAATTAAGATTATGTTTAGCATATGAAATTTAATCTGGTTTTGCCTAGCTGTCAATAAAATGCCCTTATTATAAATACAGATAATTAAAATGTTTAAATATGCCAAATAATGCAGCAGAAGTTGTATCCCTTGTGCAAAAACTAACATTGTACAGAAGAAACTCAAGATATGGGAAAACAGGGTGAAATGTGAGTAATTCCCAAATTACCCTGTGCAGTTGTTCTTATTTTGATTTGGATGTGTAAAATAGATTTGATTACTCGAAGACTGGAACTGGTATCTTAAGACAGCCTTGGGCTTTATAAGTTAACTTCAGATACCTGGTAGAGCTCTTGAATTTTAAAACTCTTGCAGAAATTCAGCTTTTCAGACATGGAGGAAAATCAGTGCATGACAAAGACAATGTTTGGATCTCCTGATGAGGCAAGGACCCTGGACACTGCAGGCCTGTCAGTCTCAGTTCAGTGCCTGGTAAAGTTATGTAGAAGATTATTCTGAGAGCTATTGAAAGGCAATGCAGTCATTGGTCACAGCCAGCACGGCTTCATGGGAGCAAAGTCTTGTTTATCAAACCTGATTTCCTTATACGACAGGGTAACCCATCTGGTTGGTCAAGGGAAGCCAGTTGATGTAATCTTATTAATTTCAGTAAAGCTTTTGATACTGTCTCTCAGAGGATCTTTCTGGACAAAATGTCCATCGCACAGCTGGATAAACATGTTGTGGGTGAGCAATTGGCTCACGGGTCAAGCACAGAGGGTAACAGTGAGTGGGGCAACATCAAACTGGTGACCTGTCACTAGTGGGGTTCCACAGGGCTCCATCTTAGAACTCGTGCTCTTCAACATCTTTATCAATGACTTGGACACTACACTGGAACGGATACTAAGCAAGTTTGTTGATGACACAAACCTCAGAGGAGCTGTTGACACCCTTGAAGGCAGGGAGGCCCTGCAGAGAGACCTTGACAAATTAGAGGACTGGGCAATCACTGTATGAAGTTCAGCCAGAGCAGAGTGCTGAATTCTGCACCTGGAATGAGGGAACTCCATATGTATGTACAGATGGGGGAATGAGATGCTGGAAAGCAGTGCTGTGGAAAACAGACTTGAGGGTCCTGGTCGATGTCAAGTTGAACATGAGTCAACAGTACCCTGGCAGCCAGGAGGGACCAACTGTGTCCTGGGTAGCATCAGGCAAAGCATCACCAGGTGGTCAAGATAGCGGGTTGTCCCACTCTGCTCTGCACTGGTACGGCCTCACCTTCAATATTGTGTGCAATTTTGGGCACCACAATATAAGGAGGATATTAAGCTACGGGAGAGCATCCTAAGGAGGGCAATGAAGATGGTGAAGGGCCTTGAGGGAAGCCGTATGGGGAGCCGTATGGCTGCACTATATGAGAGCCAGGTCTTAGACTTGACAATCCTTGTGGATCTCTTCAAACTCAGCATATTCTGTGATCTCAAACTCAAACTGTTCTTTCTTTATAAAAAACCCCTTATGCCAGTTTCGTCTTCCCAATCCTGATCTCTGCTTTCTGTGAACCTCAACTTCATAAAAAAAGACAGAGGTGCACTCTACGCTGTATTAATACAATGTTTTTAAGGTAGTGTTTTTCCAAAAATACCGGTACTGGGAGGATTTTGTAGTAGTATTTACTCTCATTTGATATTTTCCTTTCTGGTTCATACAGTGTTTCATATGCCATGCGAACAGAGAGCTTGTGTGGCTCTCTGCAAAGTGGCTTGATGAACGGAGTACCTGGAACCTCATTAACTGCCAGATTGCAATTGTAGTGTGTGTGTGTGTGTGTGTGTGTGTGTGTGTGTGTGTGTGTGTGTGTAGAAAAGGCATCGTTTATGGCTTCCTTTAGGAAAATGAGAATTCAAAAGTGGTATGTTATGCCAAGGGATGAGGGAGGACTGGGATCTTTCAGAACTAATGGGTGCAGAAATGCTGGAAACATGGATAAAGCTTGAGCCTTCTGTAAATGGAATGCAAAATTGTATACGTAAGGAATCTGGAAGAAATGAATTGTTACGAATAGATGAGTGAAAGTAGGGAGATGAGAACTGACACTCAAGATTTTAAAGGAAAAATTGTTGCTGGCAATAAACATCATCCTAAACACATTTCATCTTACAGGAATGTGATAGAAAAGGTAAGGTTTATTCAGTGACCCTGAAATGTTGAACTTCTCTTTGCTTGGGAGGAAAAAAACAGCTACTCAAGTCCTGAAGAAGTTATTTTAGTTTATGGTAGATAATACTTACCTTTCCTATAGGAAATGAAAAATGTCACAGAATAAGCTCTTTTTGATAGGGATGCCAATTTTCTTTTTGCAAAGTGCATATAACCCCCTTTTGATGGGATACAAGATAGTAGTAAGAAAAAGTGTTTTTTCTTGAAAGTCTGACACTGTGAAGAAGACTTACTGGATATCACAGATGTTTCTGTAGTTGTGAAGATACAGCGGCTAGACTACAGTACTAAAGCTTCTATTAAGAAATACCGTTAAACTTACTTGAATTTTAAACACTGGTAAGCTTCTTGCTCAGGAAAGGGATTTGAGGGACAGAATACAGGACAATTGAATTGAACTGTGAATAGATACACCTTTGACCATTCAACATTAGATCATTCCTGTAAGCTGCACCTTACTTCTTGATTATTTTCTGTAACTTTTTCTTTCTTGTTAGATAAAAATAATAATGTTTAGAATAGAAGAATAACTGCTTTATAAGTACATAGTTGTTTCTGGTACAGCAAATGTCAGATGTTTTTTGTTTCATGGAGCATGGAATATCACATCATACCTTATCTTTCCTCTCTTCTTCCTAGTCATGCTCCTTAATCTTCTATCAGGATATTTGAATCTCAGTGGCAGCAGAACTGACTATTACACCTACGCTTAAATTGGGGCTTTCACAACTCTGTGCTTATTATTTTTTTAAGATCTTGTGCAATAAATTTAATATCACTAACTTAAAGTCATTGGTTATGCTGCATTGCACTTCAATGCAAATGCTTCAAAAAGATCTATAATTACTTGTTTTGAAAACTAGACCTTTAATGTAAGCTGGTTTTTCTGTTGCATAGGTGTAGGTGTTCAAGTTACATTTAACTGTATGTGGCTGTTGAGCTTGTCACTTATGAGGAGTGTGGGCCTAAGATTAGATAACCATCAAATAGATGAATGTGTAAACAAGCTCAACAATTTGTGAATTCATCAATTTAACCAGATACTTGTATTTTTGAGGTAACTTTGAGATTCTGTCAAATTCATGTGGGTTTACTTAAAAAATAAGAAGGAAAATTTACTCAAAAGTCATTGAAGCAAATCAGGGGAGTTCAGTTTTCAAGGGAGCAAGAACCTTGATTGCATCCTTCTGAGAAATGTATTGCCTATATTGCTTTTATTTAAGAATTCTGTGTTAGAGATGTTTCGATGCCAGTGGTTCTTTATGGAGCTAAAAAGTGTCTTCAGTGTTGGTATCCAGGAAGCCCTTATTCAGACCTGGAATTTCTGATGGGTGTAGAACTTAATGCAGTGATTAAAAAAAATAATATATATTAAAAATGTATGTAAGGCTTCTCTCCTTAGCTAGTGTTTATTTTTGCTTTTGAGGTTGAATGATATTGAGGACTTCATTTGACATGGATACCAAAGGCAAAACTCCTTCATTTGTAAACTTTGTAAAGACAAATGCATTTTCCCATGTGCCCCCTTAGCTTATCTGTGTCCATGAAAAGCATTTATAATGGATGGGAGAAAAGGCACAAAGCTGCACAAGCAGTTCATATACTACACAATCATTTTATCACTGAAATATTTTTGAAATAACTTTTATCTAAACATGAGAAGATACTCCAATAATTCTGGCTGTGCAATGTATTTTCGACCTTGAGTTTCATGAAAGAAGGCTTACATTCTGTCTTAGTCCAGAGATACTGATGTACTTAGTGTCTTAAATTTAATAATCTATGAGGTAGTGGTAGGTATTGTATAATGAGAAAGCTGTGGAATTTAATTTTTTAATTTTATTTTAATTTAAGAATCTTTAAAGTTCGTGTGGGAATGAAAGTGGGCGTATATTATCTCAAAATAGAGACTTCCTCTAGCATTAAAAGCCCAGTAGATTAACAGGAATTAAACCCCAACCTGTTGAATGTTATTAGCTAGATTTCTAAAGTAAGGGCCAGAATTTAGTCTGTACAATGGACTTCTCTTTGGAAAAAAAGTTTACTGATGTCTAAATTTGTTCAGAATGTTGAGCAGAACCTTGGAAGTGGGTTTTATGAAGACAACTGTTGTGAACCACAAAGGTTTGGGCAGATAAATCTGGTATCTGTTGCTGAGGTTGTCTTCTACTTACAGTCTCATTGTCACTGCTTGAGAGAAATAATAGCTTTGCTACAGAAACATTAAGAAAATAAAAAATCTTTAATAGCATAAGGATGGATTAGATTACTGTGTCTGTTAGAACAGTTTGTCATCTCCTCATCTGTGCTCAATGAGTCAGATACGAGAGGAGGAATGGGGAATCCAGATATTGTCTTCTGCATTCTCCTGCTGTGTCCAGAGATTCCTGAAAGTTCAACTGAGGGGAAAAATGAGAAAGAAGAAATCAAGAAAATTTGTTGAAAAGCCTGGGTCTGGCACTTCAGGCTGGTGAAACTAACTATTCCATTCTATGAATAGGGCTCTGT
Organism: Pitta sordida; assembly: GCA_013390025.1. Classification (NCBI taxonomy): domain Eukaryota; kingdom Metazoa; phylum Chordata; class Aves; order Passeriformes; family Pittidae; genus Pitta; species Pitta sordida. The sequence continues at coordinate 23,535 of WEKX01022111.1, read as the reverse complement.
TTAAGGCAGTAGTGAATATCCAGAATTTAAAAAAAAAGAAAGCAGCAGGAAAGATCTCTCCAGCAGATGAGATGTGGAGGAGTGCCATGGTTCTTTCACACAGTCACAGGCTGGCTGAGACTGGAAGTGACCTCTGGACGTCATTTGGTCCAACCCTCTGCCTCAAGCAGTATCACTTAGAGCCAGTTGCCGAGGCTGTGTCCAGGCAGCTTTTGATTGTCTCCAAGGATGGAGACACCACAACCTCCCTGAGCAGCCTGTGCCAGTGGTCAGTCATCCTCATAGTGAAGAAGTGTTTTCTGATATTCAGGAGGAATCTCCTGTGTTTCAGTTTGTGTCCGCTGCTTCCACTCCTGTCACTGAGCACCACAGAGCAGGGACTGGCTCTGTCCTCTTTGCACTTTCCCTTCAGGTGTAGATTGTTGGGAACCCCCTGAGCCTTCTCTAGACTGAACAGTCCCGTGTCTCTGCTTTTACTCACGGGAATGATGCTCCAGTTCCTTCCTCACCTTTGTGGCCCATTGCTGTTCTCTCTCCAGTACATCTGTGGCTCAAGCTGATAGCAGACTGATTCAGGTGGGAGTACTTATTGATGTCAATGTTAATGGAGGCTTTTCCTGGAATTCTAGTTTTAAGCCTCTGGGTCCAGGCCAGGTTTTGGGTTGGGGCCCTCTCTGAGTAAAAAGACCCATTCCTGTTAGAGAACGAGCTAGATTCTTTTTCAGCTCGCTAGCTGAAGGAAAGCATGCCAGGTAGTTTTTAGAAGAAAATTTGTTATTCAGCTACTGCAATTGTGTCAGAAGAAGAACAGGAAAGTTCTGGATCATTTGTCAGTCTGGAGACTCTGAGGAGGAAGAAATCAGTTGTGGCAGAATGATACCTGAAAAATCAGATTGATAGAATTTCTATGGAAAGGTTAAATGCAAAGTAAACCCTGTTGTGTACAACATTCACAGTATTGATAGTTCTGGAAGAAATGTCAACTTTATAATTCTGTGCAAATAAACAAGACATGGTTTAGGCTGGCTTTTTTTCCCTCCTAACTGCATTTGTAGTAATAGTCTTGAAAAGCGTCTAGTAACAATTCTAGGAAAGAATAATAGAAATAAAAAAATGTAGGACACCAAATAAACAAACCCGGTCACCTTTCAAAATAATACCTTGCTCTTCTAAACTTGTTTTAATTTTTTAGGGAAGAATGAACAGTGTTACGGTCCCTAGAAGTTGAAATCAAATAGTCCCTTTTAAAGTTTCTTCTGCTGAGAAACATAGCTGTTCATGCAATGGGAGTATCAAGTGACCTCACATAAAATTAACTAAGCTATCTAAATGTGCTTTAAAACAACTCTTCCCCAAGCCCAGAGAAAATAAAAGAGAAACAACCTCAAACCAAACAAAATGGGAGGGGGGGATGTGTGTGAAGAGAAAGGTAAATAAGTAAAATTTAGTCAGAACAAACCTGAGAAGGAGTAATGCTGATCCACAACTGCTTGAGTACAGAGAAGCCTGTAATATAGATCCATTAGTGTAAATAAATAATCCTTAGCTGCTTCTTTGTGTACTTCTGGGTGCTTTTTGATACTCAGGTGTAGCTATTGACTTCAAAAGAAAGGGCATGTTGACAGATACTGATCTGGGTTTGGAAATTTGAGGCACAGGCTAAACTGTTTTTAGTACTTCCAGGTACTCTGTGGGTGGGAAGGAGTTACTTGGTTAATTCAGACATAAGACAGGGATTTGTATTCTTGCTACTATAAAATTATTCCCCCAATAAAAAGTGACACATTTTAGTCAGAATAGATAATGCTTGCATAATTTTAAGTAGAGAAGGAATTTAGAGTTCTGGTTACATCAGTGCAAGATGTAATGCATTTGACTTGTTATAATGCGCACATTGTAATGTAGTTGATTTCAGGACCCTGGAATCTAATGCATTTGAGTTTATAGACAAAACCTTTCATTTTGCAAATCCAGAGCCTCCGGTGCCTTTGAATGCTTGTGTTTTGACCGGAAGATACACGATCTTGCTGCATTATCGGTTACCCAAGGAGAGGCTGCCCTTCATAAGCTGAAAGGAGTACTGAAACATACATGAATGAAAAAAGTAGAAGCTCCACAGAAGGAGCTAGGTGGTTTCCATGAGAGAGGCAAGGGCTCGTAAGATAGCTCTTGGTCTCATTTTAACAGCTTTGTGAAGAAATCAGAAGTTGAATGGAAATGCTGGCTGGCACGATGGATATCAACACAGAGAAGAGAATCTTTAGGTTTAAGGTGATTGAAAGATTGTCGTCCATTTTCTAGTTTGACCACACAGTGCTATTTCATGCTCTTTGTTCTTTTAATGTTGCATAATAGTCTTCATATCCCTTGGTTTTATGAGTCTTTTTCTTCACCAGGGTGCTGCTACTGACAGATTATCTGCTTGGGCTTCACTTCATGCCTTTCTAGGGTTGTTTGTAGACATGGTGGTAAGAGACTACACCCAGGTGACAGAATAATACAGAACTGAAGCTCTGTGAAAATAAGATTGACAGTCACCTCATCTAGCCCATTCCTCAATTGCCCCACTGCTTTTTCAAGTGGTATTGGAGACATCTTTCTGCCAGGCATATTTGCATCCATTTGCACTGGCACTAATACTTGCACAATGTCATGTTGTCTGAATTATTAGGTGGTTTACCTGAAAATCATAGCAGTATGTTTGTGTTCAAGGAGGCTACAATCTTACTGTTTGCTCGTCCAAGAGGGATTTTGAATCTGTGTTGCACCTCAAACGTCAGTGAGTTTAAAAAGAGCATTCAGGTTAATGAATAGGTGACACATATCATAATTACTTGAAGGATGCTATTCTAGTTTCCTTCAGAAATTGTCTTGAGATTCTTTCTTGCCAGGTTTGGAGTTATTTGCCTGGCATTCTATGTACCGTACGAAAGACCTCCACTTATCCGCGGTCTGCGTCTCCACAGTCTCAATAATACAAGGTTCATTTTTTAGCCAAAAGTGATGCTGTGCACAGGCACACAAAATGCCACAAAGGCAGACAGCTCTTGAATATGTAAATGGGCTCATGAATATGTAAACAAGCGCAATCCAGGAGCCACAGGGAGCAGCGAGAGGCAGGAGCTGGGAACTGTGAACCACAAGCCATGCAGCCTGTCCCAGTCCAGTCTGGGATGCGTTTAATGTAAATGTGTGTTTTTGCATGGCTGGAATTGTTCTCCACCAGGCTGCAAGACATTGTGTATGTCTGTGTGTGCGAGCAGGAGCAGGAGGCACCTTCTCCCCATTCCCGTGGAGTGAGCTGGCTGGCTGTGCCTGCACCGTGGATGGTGGGGGGGACCAACTGCCCCTGTGCCATGGACAGCAGTGGGGTCTGGCCACTAAGGCCAAGGAAAAAAGAAAATAAAAGGAGTCGAGTGGGGGAAGAGAAAAAGAGTCATTTTAATAGCTGCAGCATCCCAGTCCCATCCTGTCCCATCCCATGTCATCCTGCTCCGGTGAAGGGAGGGATTTGGGAAGGAAGCCGCGAGCGGTGCAGCCTGGCTGGCCCAGTCCTGTCCCATCCCACTTTGGCAAAGGGTGGGAACCCAGAAGGGAACTGTGGGTGGCATGGCCTGGTCTGGCTGTGTTGTCCTCCTGTCCCTGAGGGGGGCTGGGTGACAGGCAGGGCTTAACTGAATATTCATGAGCTTGCTGTCTTTGCGAATTCTGGCCTTTGTGCCCTGTTTCCGGACCTGTGGACCCATGGAAACTGGAGGTCACTGGAATCCCTTGAATACCATGGGGAGTCAGTCCCAGAAAGGTGCCACGATAAGTGAAATCCATAAAGTAGCAGAAAATACGTATGTAAGTGCTGCCCTGCCCCTTCAGCCCCGGTGTGTGCCAGGAGGCATTCCCTGCCCCTCACTGCACTGTGTGCCAGTGCAGATGACCTGCCAGACTGTGCTGTATGGAGGGAACCATGCTCCCTGAATGGTGCGGCCAGTGCACCAGGGCCTCATTCTGGAGGGGTGGGGCCAGTGCGCTGGGGGCCCTCGCTTGCTCGCGCTGGCACTCCACTGCCACCCTGCATCATCACTTGCTTAATAAACCATTGATGAGATATGTCCACCAGTCCTGGCCACAGGGAATGTGTTCCCCTGGGACTGGCACAGCGAGGCTGCGAGGAAGCGGATGGCAGAGCGGAGAATCTCCCCAGTGGCAGGAGGAGACAGCGCTGCTGCCAGCCTGGCTGAGGGGTGTGGGGGGACAATGGGCCAGGCTGGCAGCCTAAGCCCAGCTGCACACTCATGGAGCGGGATGGGCTGCAGGCAGCGGAGAGGGGAGCCCTGTGAAGCAGAGGATCTGAGCAAGCCCGCTGGGCTCCCCCATCCCCGCTGCCGGTAATGCTGGTGCTAGAGAGCACCAGCAGCGCAGTGTTTGCCAGCAGTGCATCGCTGGGCCAATGCTGGTGGATGGCAGCAGTGCAGCATGCAGCAGCAACATAAGGCAGCACCACCTCGAGAGAGGCACCTACTATGCATGAACGAATGTCCACCGGTCATGTGACCTGGGAAAAAAACGTGAACGGGGGAAAAATAGAATAAGTGCTTTGCGAGAAAAAAATTCACACTGTATTGAAGCTGCAAAAGGTGAACCATGAAGTGGTGAGGGATTACTGTATATATATTTTATATAATTTCTTCCCAATCAGAGCATACAACATGATCAAGTAAGTTTTTCCTCACGTGAAATATAATGCTTCCTATAGGAAATAATCGTGCTATGTACAATCTTGCTAGTAAAATTCAAGGGACAGTACTTTCAGCATAATATTGGGCAGCACATGGTCTGCTGGAGAGGAGGTTGGAACTTGTTCCTTCCTAAGGCCAGAACAAAGGGATGGAGAAAGACCTGAATCTGAACAACCTCCTTCAGGAATTAAAAATATAAAAGGGTGTCTGAGCCTTGAAGTTTCTGTTGTTCTTACCTGAATGCAATAAGCTTACTCAGAAACTGGATTTTAACTTTTTTTCTCCCCCCTAATTTGCTGTGTCATTGACCATTACTGTATTTATTCCTTCATGATTTCACCAGTGTTTCTGAAAATATTATCCTATAATTACCAACTTCTTTTGGTAGCTCTCTAATATTAGTAATAATTTTCAGTGGTTTATTAATAATTATTTTCTGTTGTAAATCAATTATTTAACAGCCCAGAATAATCACTTCAGCTTCAGAAAGCTGAAAGTTATGTGACCACTAGATGGAGTTCAGTGAGCATATTTCTCTATGAGATATGTTATGGTTTGCAGTGTAAAACAGTTAAAAAGGGTAGTTGTTTTGTGTTATAGCAATAAATGTTCATTTGTTCAGTGTAGATTGACTTGGACAAGTTCCTACAGTTCTTTGGGTTCTTCTTGGTCTGTTTATCCTCAAGGTATACTTAAGTTTGAACTGAAAGTGCATGCTTTACTGACAGATCCCAGTGCTCATCTGTGGATGAAAGTGTATTATCACTCATTGTGATAAGGCTGACCTTTCTGCAGCTCTTGATTATGTGGTCTGAAACTATTAGCTAAGCTATTGAGCATTTTGCAAGTAGCGGGATTTTAAATTTGCATGTTTCTCTCTATCAGCACATATGTAATACAATGATCTGAAATAGAATTTCTTAGGTTGCATTATTTCTGCATCCTCCTCACCTTTGTAAATGTATAAAAGGCACAGTAGACACAAAAATTTCCTTGTTTGTCAAGTAAAAGAAACTTGTAGTATTAGCCAGCTACTACAGCTTCCTTGTCTACATAGAGCAGAACTAAATCTTGTTCTGATTTTTGTAAGCATTATTTACTTTTGATGTGATCCTTGACATATGAGGCATCTTGTATGAATGATAAACTACCTCTGATCTTAAGCCTGGTGGTATACTCAGTATTTCTAATGTCATAGTAGTTCTTAGTTTCTGTTGGATTCAAATATCTTCTTAGGGCCTTGTTGAGTGTGCAGATCACCAGTCAAAATGACATGGGAATTTAACCTTGCTATTCTCAAGACTAGCTCCTGGAGTAATAGTACTAGTTTTCTTCTGAAGGATGGAATTGTCTTGGAGCTTTTCTCTTTCTCTGTCTCAGTGGTTAGTGTTTGGCTACCCAGTGTGTCGTCACAGACTCATGGAAATGTACAGGCTGAAACACACATCTCTAGAAGTCACCATGGGCAGTCCCCTGCTCAAAACAGATGTGGTTAGAGCAGGTTGCTCAGAGACTGTGTCAATGTGGTTGTTACATCCACAAAGATGGAAATACTTTAATCCCAGTAGCTGTCAACCACCATGGTTTAAAAAAATATAAATAAATCCTTCTATGCAAATGGTACATTCTGTGTCCATTGCATCTTGTTCTATGAGTGTATCTTCAAGAACAGTCTGGCTCCTCTCTCTGCTTTCCTATTAGGTATGTTGCAAACAACACTACGATCTCCTTTTAGCCTTCACTTAAGGCTGAACTATGCAAGATTTCTCATATGTGAACTGTCATGATGACCCTGCATTATCCTCAGTCTGATACGTAAATACCTTTCTTGTATGTGCCCGCTCAGTAGGTTTAACTTGCTGTTCAACAAGATATCATTCTTACCCACTCTTTCAGACCACTTCTAGCTAATTTGGGTACAAGGATGCTATGTGAGCCTGTGTCAGAAGCATTTTTTTACTTACAGTTTTCAAGTGTCTTGCTACAGTTATACCTCCTAATTTGCGAGGGCTCTTGTGAAACATCAAATTCGCAAATAAGTGCAGGTCATTAATATGCATGCAGGCCATGCCCATTGCTCCACCCCCCACCACTCTGGAGCACTGCAGACACTTTTCCGCTCCTCCCCACAGGCTCTCACAGTACAGGGGAGCAAAGGGAAACATTTCTGAGCCCTCTCTGCCTGCGGAGAC